>BMAV01018990.1:0-53995 GCA_019973955.1 Trichonephila inaurata madagascariensis
AAAAATTTTTTACAACGCCCCTATCCCCTTTTAAAGTTCGTACCATGAATTCGGGACCACCCTCTATTCCAGTGTTCACTCCTGTGACAGGTATGTTTTATGCAAGCTAACAAAATATGTTTCAAATCATTGATTCTATTACAAATTAAACAAGCAAAATTATCCTGTAAATTAAATTTGTTTAGAAGGCGTTATTTTCATTCTGCTAAAAATTCGTACTACACTTTCAAATATTAATCACAAAAATAAATAAAAAAAAAGATATCACTTATAGTTTTTTGTTCAATAAAGAAAACATCAAAGTTATTTTCTTATAATACTTTATTGTACAATTTCAATGAATGATTGAGTGAAAATTAATGTCGCACTCTTCAGCTACTCGAAAGCTTTTGGCGATGGACCTCATAATTTTGAACCATAGCCAAGTGACGAGGACGTCACCTAAGCTGGCATTCTCTCTCCTAATTACCATACCACCTCAACGGGGCACGATTTCAATGTGACCACCAATTATTTCGCTCTAAACGTCGAATCTGTAAGAGATTTCTAGCCACGTTTTATGAAGCATTCAACAGAACTGCCCCTTTAATTCAGGTTTTCATTTAATCAGTGTCTCTAATTAAAGAGAGGCAAACAATATATTTAACATATCCCAACAAGGAGAGGCTCAAAGGTGTTATGTCTGGAGATCTGAGGGGTCACGCTTTTGGACTTCTGTTTTCATTCATCACCCGGTGAACTTTTTCTCACTTCCGAATTCCAGTGTGGTGGTGTCCTAGTAACGCTGTGCGTGTGTTACAGGAACAAATTCGATAAACCATGCAACAATTGGGGATTGTTCTTGTGATGGAGCTATTTTGAAAAGAAAATGTAAAAAAAAACAGGGACGTTGCGCAGTTCAGTTTGTGTTTCATGAAACAAAAACTTAAATATTTTTTTATCGGACACAAGAAAACGCAACTGAAAATCTTCGTTCATTTATTTTTAATTCATTTTTGAATGTAGTCATATTTTGAGACACCCTGTATAACAGCAAAAATGAGTATTTACTATATATATATAATATATATATATATGGCGGCTGGGTGGCGTAGTTAGTTTATCGCTGTTCTTCTGTAGCTAAGGTGGCGGGGGTTTGACCCCAGACCCAAATCTGTGTATTTTCATGTTGCAGAAAAGCGACAGCGGCCATGTCGTACGATTATGTGGCATGAAAAAATCCCTTGAGTGTCCATTTGGCTTGGATGCCCTCGGCAAAATTAAATACCAAAGTACAATATTTCGCATCGGCAGAGCTCAGGTGCTTCCCTCTAGGGAAGAAATTGGGCGTCAAAATTACTGACGTCAATTGGTATTGCCTATATGGTGCCGCAATAAATTGATACCATCTCCTCGAGTATATACTAGGTCTACAAAGGTAGAGCTACCAATACGCACACAGCCCCATTAGAGAATATATTTATATATATATATATAATGTTTTGAATTGTCAAATCTGAAACAGTTGTATTCAGTTGTATTTATTAATACGACGCTAAATCATGTTGGAAAACTCTTTACTCTTATACTAAATAAAATTTATAGGGAAAACTGTAGAAAAAAGGCATTCGCAGTCAAAATAACAACCAATTGTCCGTCACTAAACTCAAAACAATAGAATGCAATCAAATATTCATCGATCTGTTGTTAATCTCCTATTGTCCTAAGTGCTATCTATGCTTCATTCTGTCCAAGAATGTCTCGATTTCTTTATCTTAGAGCATATAATAGGACGAAAGCTTCCTTGCATTGGAATGGCAGTTAGACAGGTAATTAAGAGTCATCAATAGTTATCCAATATAAAAAGTTACCACAGTTTCGCGAAAGTTCTCCCAATGGATTAATGATTTCATTTTTTTTTTTCATTCTGGTCTGACGTATTGTTTGTTAGCACTAGTCTTTATACGTATTATAGTATTGAGGCAGAATTTCTTTCTTGAGTCTTTCGAATTCCTTTAGAAAAAAAGTTTTGTCAAATAACACACAAGGTCTGTTGCCATTATAGAAAAGTATCTGAGTTTAATAAACATTTATTTTTTTGCAGAGCAAAATTATAAAAAAAGGACTAAATATATATTCTAAGGAGTATATTATAATCTAAATTACAACAATAAGGTCTGGTAAGCATACCTTTAAATAAGTCAATATATTTCCCTTTGAACAGGTTGAAAATAAAAACCATAGGAAATTTATGAATGAAAAGGTTCGTGCGTATTAAACCGTCAATCAATTTCGCCAAATCAAAAGACAGGGCCAATTCAAAAATGTCGCCAAAGGTTTTGATATCGTTATTATTATTGTGTTGAAAATGATTGTTGTTATTGTTACTTATGCCCCCTGATCGACAGTAAGGACATATTAAGGTATCCGACTACGTTCGGAAGCGTGATTTTAAAAAAGCCCATAAATGGATAATTTTCAAGATATTTAGTGTCACCTAGATTAGAATAAATGTATAAAATTGTTTTAAGGACATTTTGACAAAAAAAATTTATTTAAATACAATATTTTGGCAACAAATTAACTAAGAATAACCTTTTTTCAAAATGTTCTCCTTTTGTGAAAAATGCTTCTATTATAATAATATTTGGTTTGTATATAGCTCAGACCTCTGTACAGAGGCTCAACTATGTGATTTTTGTAAAATTCACATTATTTTCAGAGTTACAACCCTTTGAAATAATTATCGGCTTTTTTTTCTTAAAATTCCTCCCCTCTGTTGTCGTAAAACATGGATAAACCCACTTTTAAGTTATAAATTTTAAAAATTCTAGTTGGGCCTCTGTACAGAGGTCTGAGCTGTATACAGGCAAAATATTATTATAATAGAAGCATTTTTCACAAAAGAGAATATTTTTAAAATGGGTCATTCTATGTCCATTTTTTGTCAAAATAGTGTCCTTAAATTATTTTTTATTGTATTACTATTTTTAAAACAATTTTATGTTCATTTTCTAATCTAAGTGACACTAAATATCCTAAATATTATCCATTTATACGCTTTTGCAAAATCCCGGTTCCGAAAGTAGTCAGATACCTTAAGGCCCACAAAATTCAGCGTGGCAAGGGACTAGATTTTTACACTTGTCGTTAGCCATATCCATACAGGTTACGGTAGCATTTTCCTCGATTCCATCCGAATTTTAAGGGAGAACACCCTGGGAATGGTCAGGGGCTTCACACCTCTCTTCTCTTTCCCCGAACGTGGCATTTGGCGAATTATTTTATTTGATGAAATTGGTATTCTCTTTAATACGTAAGAATCAAAGAAAAATATCATAGTATCAAGTAATATAAAAAAAATTAAGTCAATCCTTACTTAGATCAACAAAGAAAATTTTATTTTAGTTATTTTTTATTTAATTGTTACAATTAATATATATATGTATATACTTATGACAGAATCACATCAAGTGATAATTAATTTTTTTTTCAATTATTAAAGTTTTCGCATTGTCATCCAAAAACAAAACGGGGTGTATAAAATTTCAGTTCACCTGACTGCTTTAAAACGTGAGAAAAAAAACACTTTCAAGTTTTGACACAAGTCGCCAAAAATGATGCCAACGTGGTTGTATTTGTAATTCCTTAAATAATTAGTTCTAATCAATTAGTTTTTATTAATTATAATTAAATTATTGTATTATCGTCAAAAATAATCATGTATATAAAATTTCAGCTCATTTGAGCTCTTTAAAATGTATTTTATTAATGATTGAAAATTCCACGAAAGTAAATAAATAAATATATAGATAGTGTGAGCTAATAGTAGGAATTAAAAAATACAGAAAGTCATCTCATTGTGCTTATCTTTTATATTTAAAACATTTAACTTAAATGTAGCCTTCAAAACGGATAGTAAAATAATGGGTGGGGTTAAACGGAATTGTACTTGTAAATCCTTATAAGCATAAGAAATTAAATCTTGCAAAACAAGTCCAGGGATTTTTTTCCCCTCGCAGGATATCCTTCTTGAGGCAATCACATAAGTGGGAAACATAATTTACGATTCAGAAAGGCACTAGTGATCTTTCGTTTTTTCAGGGGTTGTCAGTCTTTGGAAGGCAAAAGTTATGCATCTCTGGGGTACATTGCGATTTTCCTATGTTTTTAGTCCTTACCATTCCGCCTTTCCCCCACTTTCTTGGATTTACAACGCTGTGTCCAGATGTTGTACACATTTTTCTTAAATTAACGAGGCCTAACGCAATTCCAAATATGGCCCCCTTAAGGCAATATAACCAACCAACCAGTCAATTAAATGTCAATCTCTTTGGTTCCAAATAACATGGTTCTCATCACCAATACCTTTCATACACTTATCTTCTTTAGGAAAGTAGGGGATTTACGCTCGAGATATCTTAGTGATATATTTTTCTCTTTATCAGTCGATTATTGGTTTATGGATAAATAAAAATGCATGCTCACATTATGTCTATGCCATCCTTTCTTACTTTCAACCACTGTTGTCATCTATTACTAACCATTATTCTCTTTATTCGTCACATTTCTATGTATATATATAATTTACAGGATATATATACATAATTACAAATAAATTGACAATCTTGACCCAATCTCTTCCTTTAAGTGAATAAAATAGGCCAACCAACACCATACGCCCACATTTACACTGCTGCAGCATTAATTTAGAAATAAAAGTAAACTTTACTCTCAAAAACTTGTCTTTCAAATAGAGGGAAAGAGGTTCTAAAAGAAGAACCTGCATTTTTAGAGTCCCCGGTTTCAGTGACAGAAGGCCGTGGTAGCCTAGTGGCCAAGGTAACGGATTCGTGGCAGACATTTCATGAGTTAGAGCCTAGAGCCGCTGAAGACCCACCGTGTAGGTCCGTGTAAACATCCTCCCGTTGGTGTGGTGGGGTAGTTAGGAGAGGGGTACCAGCTCAGGTGTCATCCTCGTCCCTTGACCATGGTTCAAAATTATGATGTCCATCGCAAAATGCCCTCGTGTAGCTAAACAGTATGACACTGATATTTCACTCATTCAGTTGAAGAATCAAACTGAATAGGGAAAAAAATATTATAACTATTTCGTGCATTGGGTTCTAGTCTTAATGCTGCTAAAGATCTGCTTTATGAGGTAATATGTGTTACACATTCATTGATGTTTAAAATATCCCCGTTGGTGTTGTATGAAATTTCGAGAGTGAGAATACAACTAAGTCTTCCTCATTATTTTTCAGCATGAAGTTTAAAATACGAAATTTAATAACTAGTATTACTTCAAAGGGTGACATTAATAAAATTATTCAATCAATCAACTAACCAAAGGAGAAAAGTGTATTTTTTTCTGTCACTTTAAAAAAGAGAAAGAATATATATGATCTAATGAGACGTACTTGACCATTTTTTTAAGAGCGAATGTAGAAAATGCCATAATAAATACGAAGAATACGCTTAGCTGTCCTATTTTTCCAAAGAGAGGCGAGTTTAGTAAAATAAAATAAAAGAAAGCTAAAATTGACCTTTAAAAGATTTGATGGTGAAGGTTCCACATACATTATTCTCATATTGTGGGAAGAACAAAAAATCCGGAAATATTTCATAGAAATAAATATTTCTGTTTTTGCTACATAAAATATATAGATTGTAACATTTGCTAAAAGAAAGTTATTTGGTCGTAAAAAATTTCTTGTTTTATGGTTTAAGTATTTCAAAATTTTTTTTGTTTCTTTTCATGAAAACTGAGTAATTTTTTTCCTTTTTCTTTTTATTATTTTTCTCTTTTTATTTTTAAGTAAAACATTAAACTACATTTTTTTTAACGAATGGATATAAAAATTTTATGACTAGTAATTTTTAAAATTAATAATCATATTTCTGATTTTCGACGTGTTATTTATGTTATGAATTTTTAATAATCATAAATATTATTTGTAATTATTACTAATTTTAATTTAATAATTGTATGTGTTAACTTGGATTTGTAACCTAGTTAACCATATCGACAAACCTGCAGGCTCGAATTAATTCTAGAAATTTTGATGAATAATAGTGAATGCTGTGTGCAGATTCCACTAGAATCTATTACGAAGAATAATTGTTACTTGTAAATAAATCAAACTCAGTATTTTTAACTTTGTAAATCTCTACCCAGCTTCAATATCACTCACGTTATTCATTTAAATCATAACGGCCTTTAACAATAATTTTAGTTACACTCCTAAAGGGTTGCAAAACCATATATTAAAGGCTCTAAGTCTTATGGGCGTAAGATGTTGGAAGGCGTAAGATGTTGGAAAAAGAAATGCAGGAGCAATTTCAAAAATATCTTTATTTGTCAATTGCCTAAAACTTGAAAAGTTCTCTCCCAGTAAGTCAATATTTATACATTGTGATATTTATTTCATTAAATTAGTTATCTTTTGAAGCAAAATTACACTTTAACCCTTTTAGTCCCGCTGCCGTATACATTCTTTTTTTGCCCATGTGTTCTGGAATTTTGCATTCATTTTTCCGAAATACGATGATTACGGAAGGACAATTACGTAGAAAATCGTGAAATGTTCAAGGTTCCAGGAAAAAGTTCGCTATATCGAAAAATTCGCAATACAAAGGTTCGTTATATAGAGGTTTGACTGTAGTTCCAATTTCTCTTCATATAATAGTTTTCAAAGAGTTTGAGCTATCTGAGGTCTACTTTGGATGGAAGCTTAAAAATACTTAAATCCAGCAATGCCAATGTATTCTTAACTAAACTCAGGGCGCAACAACCCATGAGGGTTAAAACCTGATGTACCTATCTTAGTTTTCGTGACCTTAGGCATTAGGTGCATGTGCAGATGTTCTGGTCAGGTGGTCAGTTTGGCGTGAAACCCCTAGTGTTTAGTTCCCAAGCAAGCGTGGGACTTATTTATCAGCCCAATGAAGGGATGAAAAATCAATTCTACATTTGAGTAAAAAATATAAAACATATTTCTCATTTTTTTTCTTTATTTCCGAAGTAGCCAAGTGGGTATGGTCATGAGATCTGGTCCTACTGCCACTGAAAATCCGACCTTTCCAGGTACTGATGCGTAATGTCAATCGTGGCTCAATTTCCTCCCGTTAGCGTGGTGTCATAGTTTGGAGACGGGTTATCACAGCTCAGGTATCGTTCTCCTCACTTGACCACGGTTCAAAATTAGGAAGTACGTTGTCAATAGCCATAGTGTTGCTTTATAGTGCGATGTTAATAAAGACTCACTCCTTTTTTAATTCCTACTATTAGTTAACACAATCTCCCTATGTATATATCTTGTTCAAATTTTCAATCGTTAATAAAAAATTTTATATTCATGCATTCAAGTTCAAATACATTTTTTTAAACTTGTAGTGGATAGCACTTGATCTTAATACAGTTTTTTTTCAAATATTAATTCATTATTTAAACTTTATTAATGAGTATATAGTAACAAACAAAAATAGTAGTCCAACACCATATATGGAAAGGAAAATCGCTTTCTATTTCGTCACTTAATATTTTGATTCTGTCACGTGTAAATATATATTTATATTAACTGTAATTATTTAATAAAAAGTAACTAAAATAACATTTTTCTTTGTTAGGAAATTTTTTCTTTCTTTCTTCTTAGGAATTGACTTTAATTTCTTTTTTTTATGTTACTTGTTTTAATTTAAGCAAAGGAAAATTTAAGAACTTTAGTTTCTAGTTCTGTGGTTTTTCGGATTCAAATAAGCATTTAAATTTCTTGAATTTTATTTCAATGTGCTCCATTGTAAGAAATCTTAAATTGTTAAAAACTAATGTTTGAAACTATTAAGTGTTAATTTTTTTTCTCTATTGCAAAAGGGACGATACATTTTTAATTCGTTCTATTTTCTTAATATATGTTTTATTACGATTCTCGTAAAATAATCAATACGGCAATATGTTTTTAAAAAGTTAGAAATTTAAATCTATATTTTGCAATTTAAGGATATGCCAATCATACATTATTTACTTGGACTAGATTTCAAACTAATATTTCGGAAAAGAAATTAAAAGACATTTTATGGGGTACTGCGAACTAAAACGGATTTCAAGACACTGTAAAATATAGACGCTATTTATAGTTACCTCTGGGTATCCTGAAAATGACTACGGAAGGATAAAATATCGATCAGTATCTTAGAGTAGAATGTACTTTAAAAATGGTTTTTGAGTAAAAGTCCTTTAAACTATGCAAAAGTATTGGATTTTTATTCTATGTACTTTAGTGGACCAAGTAACATATTTAGAGACTCTTCATGCTGGAGTACACCAATAGTTTAATACGTGTAGACGGAATTTTTAAGGTGTGTTGGAAAGCTAAAATCATATTTTTTTGACAATTTGAGATGTTTACATTTTTAAATTGTATAGATTTTAACTTTTTTAAAATATATTACTTTAATCTCTAGGGTAATTAGAAGCCCTTAAAAATATTTTTAAGAAATCGTTGAAACTGGGCCACGCCCATTTGAATGGCGAAAAATGTAAACAAAGTACTTCGTTTTTACTTAAAAGTTGAACGTCTGATATAAACCAAAACATGTATCTTTTATTGTAAATTGAGTCTTTTTTTTTATTTCCTAGCCGATTAGAAGTCTCACTGTATACATTAAAATCAATTTATCTCAAAATGTAAATTTTGATGTTCGATGTACCTTTTCTGAGAAACCTCTGTTTACAGGTATGTTAATTTGTATGATATATTTATAATGATGACTAATACATACTAAAATGAGCTTTTTGTAAAAACTGAAAAATTTCTTTTTTACAAATTTTTAATGTGAAAAGGGGTCGAATTTCTCAATGCTTGATAAAATATTTTAAATATTATTAAAAAATTCAAAATTAGCTAAAAGCCAATTTCAGTATAATGAAAAAGATGTACTTTACTTGTATGAAAAATTTTAAACGTGTACATATAACAAATTTTGAGAAAAGATATATCAAAAGCAGCTAATTTAACATTGTCAGTATAAAAAGAGAGAGGTTCCTTAAGTCGGTTTTTCCCCCTTGAGAAACAAACGGACGAGGCATTAGCCAAAGAATAATGGCTGTCAGCGACTTGCATCAATAGTTAAATCTCTAAGTCTGATTATCCTGCATGTTCGTACTAAGAAAAACTTCAACACTGAGTGAGTGACTGTTTATTAAAATTGCTTTATAGAGTCCTATGAGAGATATGTTAGACAGACCTCGTAATTTTGAGCCACGGTCATTTAACGAGAATTACGCTTGAGTTGGCAACCCCCTCTCCAAACCTCCAACATCACGGATGGACTTTGAGTCAATACAAATGTAACGTGCATCACACACAACTCCTCTACACGGCAGGTCTTCAGTTGCACTGAGAATTAAACTCATTACATGCCGACCACACCTGACTTATTTTGTGTATACTTATATCCGCTTTACTCAAACTGTAGGGCATGGTCCCCTAGGGGGAGGGGTGATAACTCTTCGTGGGGGGCTCGAGCATATGAAAAAGTTGAAAATTAAACATTATTTAAAAAATATATTAATTTACTTAAAGGAGGCAAAACCGGAAAAACTCTGTCATTATTAAAAAACGAAATACATATTTACACTGATATAACATACTGGAAAATGTATCATTGTTGCACAATGCATTTGATTGTTAATTTATGAATAATAAATTAAGAAAAAGTTTAATATTAACTAGTGACTCACATGGGTTTGTCCTGCAAAGCAGTTTTTCAAAAGAAAGTGTAATATTAGATATTGATACTTTTCGGTCTTTTTTCTATATTTAGCTGAGATCAATACTTTGTTTTCAAAGTCACCATGGCAAAAAATCCGGTTCCACAGAGGTTGAATGTTGAAAATGGATTATTATACTTTAGAAATAAATAATTTCACTAATAAATATTTAATTTAATTAAAAATTATTTTGAAATCCGTTTTAGTTTAAAAAATAGAAAGGAAAAGTAATATAATACTTATTTGATATAACTGAAAAGTATAATTTACTTAAATAAATTTACTTAAAAGTAACATATACAAAGTTTATTACTTGTCTTGATACTTTGTACGACTTATAAGTAAATTCACATTATAGCTTCAGCGTCAAAGTACATTATTGTTTCATTTAATACATTGTTATTTTAGGGGGGTGGGTAGCAAATATTGAAAGTTTAAGAAGCACTGACTTATTACAAAAATTAAACATTGCTATTTAAATTGCTTAAATCGTAATTTGAAGTTCCAGATGAAGTTAATTTTCCGAAGTAGGATGTTTCCTTAAGTTCTATTAGTTCTATTATACGTTTTCCTTCTTCATAACTAAGACAGCATGAAAAATAAAAAAAATCATTTCTTTGCACATTTTCGACCCCCTCTGGAAAAAAATTTACATTCCGGGGCATTCATTTGCTCACATCTTACCCTAGATTCAAGCGAAAAGGGAAAAATCAAGGGGGTTTTTAATAAATCATGATTGATTATAAGAATATAAAATACAGATTAGTAACACTAGTAACCATTTGTAAAATTAGAATAAATATATTTTTTTTTCTATAAAGGAAGTACTGAAATATTCAGTAGTTAACATTTATATTACTTTGAAATCAGAATACATTGAATAGTTAAAAAAAAGAAGGTTTTCGAAATAGGTGGAGGTTTTAAATAGGGCCTTTTTAAAAAGTTTTTTAAAGGGGGTTTACTTAGTTTGAATGCGTAAAAATTTGTTTAAAATAGTATTAAAAAAAAATTTTTTAAAAAATTTTATTTTTACAAAATTTTCATTCCCTTTTGAAATATTTCCCCTTTTGAAAAGACATTATAATATTATTTTGCATGTATATACCCTTGGACCTCTGTATAGAGGTTCAACTAGAATTTTTGAAATATAGAACTTACAAGTGGGATTTATATTTTTTTTTCGACAACAGAGGGGAGAAATTTTAAGTAGAAAACACCGATAATTATTTCAATGGGTGGTAACTCTGAAAATAATGTGAATTTTTTTCAAAAGTCATATTGGTTTTACAAGAGGTCAGCTAAAAAAAAATTTTATAATAGAAACATTTTTCAAAAAAGGAAACTTTTTGAAAAGGTTATTTTCAATTTAAATTTTTTTGGGAATATTTTTTTAAAAAATTTTTTTGTTTCAAAATGTCTTTTTAAAAAAATTTTATACATGTATTCTAAATTTTGGGGTATTAAAAATCATGAAAAAATTTTCCATTTAACGCTTTTAAAAAACACTACCCGAACGAGTTGGGTACCAATAAGATTAACGCTTAAAATATTGGTGCATTAGGGGGCAAAACCGCTCTCCAAATGTTTTAATTCAAAGGCCTCACATGTAAGAAAGGGGAAAAAGTGCTAGTTAGAAATCATTTCCAGTGCAATGGTACTCGGCTTAGGTGAGTAATGAACTCGTAATTAATGGGTAGTGGTTTCGGGTCTTATCTAATTTTATGGAGAAATACATTTACATGTCACCAAGCAATTACAAAGGGGGAAGATTGGAGTCACATATTACTAGTTTAACTCCTCAATCCATACCGAAGCATAATATTGTAATTCATTTCTCTGATTTATTATTTCAGAGAAAAAATATGTGTGCGTCGATAACACACGTCAATGTAATGTTATTGTGATCGACAAACACACACACACACATATTTATATACACAGTGGAATTATAATTAAAATAGCACTTTTAAAATGTTGTAAGAAAGGAACCAATGGTTAAAATGTGATTTCAATTTTAAAATGAATACATTAAAAACGGGAGAAATAGTTGGAAAAAGTTCTAAAGTGTATCAATAGATGGAGCTGTAAATGGCGTAACGAAACTGGATTCGGCTTCAAGTGACATTTTGACCATCTATTAGTGACGGGGATTTCTGTAAAGTTGCTTACTCCCAGTCGTCATTCTTGCATAACAGCTTAACAATCACAGCATGATCTTTCAGTAAGACACTCATGACAAGCTGCTCAGAAGCAATATGAGGAAAACCCCCGGTTTTAAAAACATGCAATGATCCGGGTTGTAACCCTTTTTAATTTGAATAGTATGCCGCTTACAGACCATCTACTGATGTACTTAAGAACTTTGTTTGCTCATATTGTTTGCTCCTTCAAGCATATCCAAATATGAAGTAATCCTGACCAGTTACTCCTTTTTTATAGCATTTTTAAATTGGGTCATTGATTATAATCACCCTGTATCTATATTTATTTAGCCTTTCATCCCTTCAGTGGGTCAGTAAATGACCAAGCTTGCATGGGACTTAACACTGGAAGTTTGGTTTCATACTGACCCTCTGATCGAGACATCTGCTCAAGCACCTCAGCCCCCAATGGTCACGTATACTGAGATGGGCACAGTAGGCCTTGGCCCTCATGGAGTGTTGCATCACTGAGTTAAGTTTATACACTGGCCTCCAAAAGTTAAGGAACAGCATGTTGTTCGAAGCTCACCGTAAAAAAAATTACAGTAACAATAAAATATATAGTTTATATAAATGATAAAAACGAACTTTATACAAATGTATACAAAAACAATAGCTAACCTTTTTTTAAATAGGAAAGAACAGATATATATGAGTGACAGAAAAGTATGCATATATCAGGCTTTCGTAATTACGCGTGTATCTTTTGTTGGTTTACAACTTGTGTTAGCAGATTTGTTGACAATAGGCAGTAGGGTCTCGCAATGTCTGAAAAAAGCCGTTTGCCTGATTCGTTAAGGTGGAGGGCGGTCCAATGGATGGAAATGGGGTTGTCACAGGCTGATGCTGCTAGACGTCTTAATGTGTCTCGCAGTGTGGTCCACCGTCTCTGGAATTAATATCAAATCGAAGCATCTGTGTCCAGAAGACATGTTCCAGGCCGACCACAAGCTACAATACCTGCAGGAGACCATTTTATAACTCTTTTGGCCCGAAGGAAAAGAAGGATTTCTGTGCCGCTACTTGTTGCAGACCACTCTGTAATATCAGGGAGAAGAATATCCGCTAGTACGGTGCAAAGGGGTCTTCACAATTCGGGTTTCTCTTGAAAGCGAACATTGTGTGTACCCCTCAACAGACGACGAAAGGCCCCCACTTATCTTGGGCAGGAGAACACGTTTCCTGGACCGACAGCGAGGGCTTCTGTATTTTACAAACGAACCAGATTCACACTGGAGAGCGATTCAGGACGTCTGCTCAGTTGGAGAACGAGCACCAGATATCATCAATCCAACATTGTTGAAGAACAGTTACCGAGGTGGTGGAACAATGGCTTGGGCAGAGATCTCCCTCGGTGTCCACTGACCCGCAGTGTTCCAGGAGGGAAATCGAGATGTGAGATTTCGGGATGAGATCCTTGATCCCATACGTCCACCTGTATGCCGGTGCAATTAGAAATGACTTTTATTCTGATAAATTATAATGCCAAACTCATCGAGCTAAAATTGTTGAGAAATATCTTCAGGGTCTTGGTTTGAGAAGGGAAAGACTAGCTCTATCTCCAGACTTTAATCCGATAGAGCATCTTTTTGGGGCTATCCCTTTATAGCAGGTTGTTTCTTTAAGTCCTCCCTTTGGGGGAGCTGGAACAAAAACTTCCGTGTCTGGTCTTTCCCATTTCGGTAACCTGACACAATTGACAGGGATAGAAATTCCGATGCCGCTATTGCATTCAAGCATATATCTTATTAAAACCTAGTTTTTTTATGTTTCTATGACATTTTACTATATAAAGCTGTGATTATTATTTATTCCAAGAATGGACTTTTCTAGCGAGATTGCCATTTTTTTTTTGTTGTAAATCATTTTTGAATTTTTATTATGTAAACTTCTATCTTCAGTCAATACATAACTGTTTTGTGCACATATCGAAATTTGGTGTTTCTACATTCATTCATTTGCAAATAAGCCGCAAAAAAACGGCTGTTCCTTAACTTTTGGAGGCTAGTGTATATATTTATATAAAAGAAATATTTTTTGGTTTTATATTTGATGTTGATTTGATGTTGCGAAATGTATGCAGTTATTGCATATTTATTTTATGTTTTCTGATTTATAATGTTTTGCATTTACTTATATCAATTAATTTAATAGCAATGGAACAAATGTTATATTATGCTTCCAACAAAAAAAAGGACCAGGCAACTACAAGCAATTTTATGGCACTATACTATGGTATATGTTCAGATACTTATGAATAAATCCAAGTATTGTTGCTTTATCAAATATAGCTTCAAACGGTCAAAGTAAAGTCCTTTTTTACATGGGCAGAGAAAACTGGAATATATTAGAAGAAAAACAGAAAAGTTAAGAAAAGAGAACTGTGAAAAACATTGCCCCTTCAGCCCTTTTTGGCTGTGAAAAGTACGTTTTCGCAGCGAAATGTCTGTGTTATGACAAGCTTGAGATGCTTCAACCCACAGAGTCTACTTTCATTATACTTCTGACAAAGTACATGAAGTGCCTGTCACTCTGGGATGGGGACACTGAGGAACGAAATATTTGCTAGGGAATGTTGGATAGATATTACGAAATAAAGAAAGAAAAATAAAATAGTTCAGGCTACAGTTCAGCTCGAAGTAAATACCCTTACTAAGTTATCTAAAATGCTTAGAAAGAATATGTAAAAGATATGTTTCTTTTTAGGGATGTGACGTCGTAATTTTAGCCAGTCAAGTGTTTTATCTTATTCGAAAATAATGTTTAAAGATCTTATGTCGATTCCTTTTATTTTTAAAGGTCTAAAGAATCATACGTAATTTTATAACTTTTATCTACAATGTAAACTTTGCTACATCCTTTTTTCCTTAAGTCACTTGCTACGAAGTAGATTAATTTGAAATTGTCAATGTACCAAAAAGTAAAAGATATGTAATACATATATAAAATATTTTGATTGTCCTAAGGAATTCGAAAAACATTTTGCATTGTATAAACTATAACTATAAACAAAATTACTTGGAATGAATAACTGTAACAAAATAGTACCATCTTGTAAAGGCTGTCCAAAGCTATGTTGAAAAAAGGTGATATTGTGAAATATATACACGAAGCCTACAAAAAATAACGATTTTAAAATTATATATTGACCAACACATAAACAATTTCTATTTTTTTTTTCTTTTTATTAAAGGACTTTAATTCATTTGCATTGTTCTTTCAATACATCCCTCATTAGAAAAACACGCGGAAAACAGTTTTAAAAGGATTCAGCCTTTAGATTCTTTTTAAGAAATGCAAGTCTAGATCTTTTGAAACCTAAATTCATAGGATAACAACTTGTGGGCTATTGTGGACGTGTATTAAAATTCAATAAGGTGTTGGAATATCTCGTATTGCATGGTATAGAAAAAATTGAAAAGTATCAGATAATGGCTGATAAGATGTACTTACCACTTAGTTATGTTTCCATGTCAGTTAGCAATAAACTTCTTGTAAGACAAGAGAGTGTATTAAAACTGGACAAATGGCATTGACGATGTTTTGTGGTCAATGACATTTAAGTTAAACCCTGAGCAAGGAGTCCGATTCCTCTAAATGATTAGCATATGGAAGTAATGGTCTGTTGTGTGTCAAAATATAAGCTGGGTCTCGAAATCCACTCGGTTGTAATTTGAAAACGTGTAAAAGAATTATAAACTCTATTTTAAACCTTATTACTTCACTACCTTAAGAATTACAATATCTGACTCCAGTATGCCAAGTTTATTTAGAGCGACATAAAACAAAGAACCTCCAATTCAAACCTGAGCTTACCACATGACTTTTTAGAGAGAAAAAAAGAGAGGATTATGAAACTTAAAAACTCTATTATGAGTTTTTGAGCATCAAATCTTCATGTAATGCTCCCCAAAAATTAAGATTTTAAATAAAAGCACTTTTTTTCTTACAATCTCGAGATTCCAAATTATCTCATTTTTTATCATGAAGGACTTTCTACGTAGATGCTGTGGCAACTTTTCTATATTTTTCACAATTCTCGTTACCTTACCTTTCATTTTTCCTTCTTGCATTTGAAGACTTCAGTGTAAATTATAGAGTGTTTCAGTGTAGAATTAAATTCATGAGTGCTTCGCGCAGTTAAACAAATATAAATCCTTACGCCAATGAAACTATCTCTTTTAGTTTGGAAGCTTGGTGCGAGCAAAGTAATAACTAAATGCATTTAAAAAATAATGGCTTATCGCCAATAACTCCCGAGAAGCATTTATTCAAACAAATCATCTATCTTCAAGCTATACAAAAAAATGTTTTAGTAAAGTATTATATGATATTTTACTCTAGGTAATACCTGCAGAGAAGCATTTTGTACCAATACTGAACTATAAACATCACAAACGTTGTGTCTATGGTCCAAGCAGATCAGTGATCTATGGATGATTGATTTTCCACTGTCCGTAGTCGATGAATGCGTAGGTCTAAGATGATATAACTCATACTTAGCTAAATCCTTGCCAACTCCGAAAAGTCTTTTCCTTCAGGACTGATATATGGTTTCTCTCATGAATCACTTGTATCGCTTTGCTTGAGTTGAAATGTTAACACAAGAACTTTGAAAAATATCATTTATGGTAGATTGATGATGCTTTATATAATTTTGTGCATTTGACGTATAACAAATGCATTGCATTGACTTTTTAAAGAAATTAATGTTTCGTTTTCTGAAAAAAATACAGAATTTCATTATAGGGAAAAAAACTATAGTACAGTATTCAATTCTTTACTAATTTTTAATCAGAATCTGAATGTAGTACTGTCCCATTTTTTATTACCGTCTCACAATGATCATGTTAACCGAGGTGTCATAGCAAATAGATTGTGGTTGAGGGCTTCAGTCGGCTTGGGTGTTTGAATCACAGTCCCACAGAAAACTTGTTGTGTATGGGGGTATAAATCATACTGAATCTTTCGGGATCTACATTCTTCGTTTTTCTGTGTTGCGATTATTTTGTGACGGGGCTTTGTCGCGTCTTCACACTAATCCTCTTGGGAAATCTTTGGGGCCAGAATTGAGTTATTTCAATCCAATCCTCTCAAGAAGAAACTGGGATATGTGGATTAGTTAATAGATATATATGTGAGATTTAGCATTTGCGTGTTAGTAGAAGAATGGAATAGAAAAAGGAGACAGAAAGCTGAGATGCTGATCGCCGTGAACTATTGGTAAGATATTAATAATAGAAGTGTAATTATAGAATTGACTTAAGCGTTTTGAGGAATCTGAGGTAGATAAAGATTCTTAGGGTAACTTCTCATAAAGATAGCGATTCGATTTCAGGAGCTATTTACTTAAAATTTAGGATTACGCTGTATCACTTCTGATTGAATTCCTATAGTAAGACTTGTGTTGTGTTGATCAATATATTTAGACCTTAAGAAATTAAATTCATTATGGCGAATTTGGATGATGAATCATTTCCTCCTACAAATCTAGGTCACGTAGATGAAGAGATGATACCCCCAGGAGGGGGATATCACAATTTTAGTAGGATACGTTATTAACTCAAATTTCATCTTCATCATCTTCATCAGATTCTGAAGCACAAAGTTTGTGGACGACTATTCTCATGTTATTTCTGTAGCGACGCTATAATAGCCGAGGGACCATGGTGCCTTGAAACACAATCAATGTTTTTCAACTCCCCATACTACTAAAGATTTCTCGTATAGCAAGGATCATGTACATAAATGTGTCGCTTCACAATGTTTCTTATTGACAACTTGTAGAAATTTTAAAGAGAAGTGCCAGATCACAGGTGTTTTCTCACCACGTGACCGTGGTTAAAATATTGAAATGTCTGTCTCCTTTAGACTTCTTGCAAAAACAAAAATCAATGTTAATTAGCACTAAATTTATCACAATGTAGACAAATTAATCAAGATGCAACATTATATGGGCTCATTAAATCTAATGTAGCCAAGCGGTTTTATTTTAAATATATTGTTGCTGTTGCTAATCCTCCAAGGTCTGACGAAATCAGACATGATCAATAAGTCCGTTGATTCTGATGAACTCGAGCACTAAATGTGGAGAAGTATAAAGATACTAAAGATCCGAGAAAGGCCCGGATAATCCAGAATGCGCTTAGGTAAAGACTGTTGAAAATTATATTTGTTACACGTTTACTGTGCCACAAAACTTTAGACTATTTATATGTCCACAAACAAGACGTACAACAGCAGTGGAAGAGCTTCTGTCACAGAAGAGGTAATGAGAAAAACCAGGCATTTTACTTTGGTACCAGTAATGGGTAGGAGGCTTCATCCATTCTTTAATGAAATCTAATTTCTTAAGTGCGAAGAATTCATGAGAAGTTAAAGAAAAAGTAGAGAGAGTTTGTTGTTTGCAGCCATCTTTCGCAAGTCTGTCCACAAGATCGTTCCCGTGAATAATAATGTGCTGTGGGTTCCACTGATCGTGAATTTCATGATTCTTCGAAATATGCTTTAAGGCAGTGCTTCTCAAACTTTCAGTATTTGCGACCCAATTTTCAGTCCTACTTTTCAACGCGCCCCCCTTTTACAATAATAGTGTATTGAAATCAATAATAATGTACTTTGACTCTAAAAGTTGCAATACGGCTGTGTAATTATAAACCGTACAAATTATCAAGATAAGTATTAAATTTTATATATAATTTTATGGCATGCCGATAGGGCCACTAGTAATTATTAAACTTGCTCTTAACTTAGTATTATTAAGTTAATTATGAAACGCATTGTCTAATACTGATACATTTTTAAGTGTATTATATCAATGTAAATGCGTATTTTATTTTTTTTTTTTGTCAATGTACTTTGTTACGCTTACTTTTAGTAAATTAAAAAAATTTTAAAATAACTTTTTGTTTTCGACTTTTCAATATACTCGCGCCCCCCTTGAAATGTTATCACGCCCCCCTAGAGGGGCACGCCCCACGGTTTGAGAAACACCGCTTTAAGGTTTTTCCGACTACGTTCGGAAACGTGATTTTAAAACAGCTTATAAATGGATAATTTTCATCATATTTAGTGTCACTTAGACTAGAATACATGTATAAAATTGTTTTAAGGCCATTTTGACAAAAAAACATTATTTAAGTACAATATTTTGGCAAAAAATTAACGAAGAATAACCTTTTTTCAAAATCTCCTTTTGTGAAAAATGCTTCTATTATACTAATAGTTTGCCTGTATATGGCTTAGATCTCTGTACAGTGGCTCAACTATGATTTTTTTAAAAATTCACATTATTTTCAGAGTTACAACCAAATGAAGTAATTATCGGTGTTTTTTTCTTAAAATCTTTCCCTCTGTTGTCGTAAAACATGGATAAACCCACTTCTAAGTTATATATTTCAAAAACTCTAGTTGGGCCTCTGTAAAGAGGTCTGAGTTATAGACAGGCAAAATATTATTATAATAGAAGCATTTTTCACAAAAGGAGAATATTTTGAAAATGGGTCATTCTATGTTCATTTTTGTCAAAATATTGTACTTAAATAATTTTTTATTGTAATACTATTCCTAAAACAATTTTATATCATTTTCTAATCTAAGTGACACTATTATCATAAATATATCCATTTATAGCTTTGCAAAAATCACGTTCCGAACGTAGTTGATACCTTGATTTGGTCTAGATATATAAAAGACTGTTTTATCTTCAATATGATACCAGTTGCTCAGATGTTGCAAGGAGAGAGATGGATGATCCGTTAAAATCCAGATGTCATCAAAGTCTCTTTCAGATTTAATTACCTCAAGTTCTTCAGTGATGGCAATTAGTATACATCCATTATAATAATTTTATATACATTTTCTAATCTAAGTGACACTCAATATCATAAATATTATCCATTTATACGCTTTTGCAAAATCACGGTTCCGAACGTAGTCGGATACCTTAATTTGGTCAAGATATATAAAAGACTAGTTTTATCTTCAATATGATACCAGTTGCTCAGATGTTGCAAGGAGAGAGATGGATGATCCGTTAAAATCAGATGTCATCAAAGTCTCTTTTCAGATTTAATTACCTCCAAGTTCTTTCAGTGATGGCAATTGTATACATCCATTATAATAATTTTATATACATTTTCTAATCTAAGTGACACTCAATATCATAAATATTATCCATTTATACGCTTTTGCAAAATCACGGTTCCGAACGTAGTCGGATACCTTAATTTGGTCAAGATATATAAAAAGACTAGTTTTATCTTCAATATGATACCAGTTGCTCAGATGTTGCAAGGAGAGAGATGGATGATCCGTTAAAATCCAGATGTCATCAAAGTCTCTTTCAGATTTAATTACCTCAAGTTCTTCAGTGATGGCAATTAGTATACATCCATTATAATAATTTTATTTACATTTTCTAATCTAAGTGACACTTAATATCATAAATATTATCCATTTATACGCTTTTGCAAAATCACGGTTCCGAACGTAGTCGGATACCTTAATTTGGTCAAGATATATAAAAAGACTAGTTTTATCTTCAATATGATACCAGTTGCTCAGATGTTGCAAGGAGGGAGATGGATGATCGTTAAAATCCAGATGTCATCAAAGTCTCTTTCAGATTTAATTACCTCAAGTTCTTCAGTGATGGCAATTAGTATACATCCGTTATAATAATACATAATAGGTTTTAATAAGTTTTCAGAAATATCTAAGTATTAAATTTTTTTCCATAATTTATTGAAAATTTTTGAGTATTCCAGGCTATAAGTATTCGTATAATATGAAAAGAATTTCTCACCTATAGAGCATGAAGATCATAAAACTTTTGAAAACTCGGAAGCATTTACATAAATATTATTTGGTTCAATTTGACATAGGCGCCCACAAGAAATAACATTAAAACGTTATTTGAGGGTTTTGAAAATTCTAAGTAATGGTAATGTCTTAACCTCCCATTTAAGTGACAAATTCCGAAAGTTTCACATCCCTATTCACTTGGTCATCTTCTTAAAAGCTTGAAATTCCAAACCACCTTATGGGTTTATTGAACCTTGACGCTTTTAACCAAAACGGCTAAAAACCGAACTTTAACTCTTGATTCACCATCGTATGCGGCAATCTTGGTTTCCTTAAATGAGAAATCAATAAATACCTCAAATACTTTACCCTGAAAAGAATGTTGAAGAGAAAATGGAATGAATGGTTTCCAATTCCCTTTGAAACATTGAACTTCCCACATTCGATTCTGTAAAATTACATTAAGGTTCTAAGTCACGTATTTGCTTCCAAAAAGAATGATTGACCAAATCTTTAAGTGTAGTTCGACAAGTTACTCGTATTACAATGATTTAAGTTGATTATTCAAAAAAAAAATCAATGGCTCCGATGCATGTAATTCTATAGTTCCCTAATATTTTTTGACAATTTTAAATCTTTAGAAATTGTCAGCAATTCAATTGCACAATTTCAAAATTCTATTTTACATCCATTATTAAATTGCGAATTACTTTTTCAGCATATAAATTACGATATTTTTTAAAGTTCTCATAAACTTCTTTTAAAAGATTGATCATCATATTCATATCTTCATTTAAAGAAATTATTTTTTGTGTTACTGCATTATTCTTCGGAAATCAGGATATAGATTCAATTTCTGTTTTTAAAGATTTTTTAAAGAATAGCCAGATAAAACAGCAGTGAATGTTGCACATTTAATTATAATCTAGCCTCATGGTAGTAAGGAAAATTACTAACTAGTCTTTCTACTGGCAGAATTGTAAGATATGTCCGTATACGCCTTGTGATGTACTAAAATATTGAATAATAAAAATGTAAACTATTCACAACAAAACTTTCAAGATAGGATAAATCATATTTGCTAACACTTCAACTAGAACAAAAATTCCTGATGTGACATGGTGTGGCCGTTAAGGAGATTGAAATAAGCTCAGAGTACGTCCTCGTTAATCGAACACGAGTGAGTGAGTGTTTAATAACGTCGCACTATAAAGCAATACTAGGGCTATTGGCAACAGGCCTTCCTATTTTAAACCATGATCAAGTACCGAGGGCGATACATGAGCTGGAAACACGCTTTCTGAACTAACACACCACATCTACGGGATGACATTTAGCCTCGACAGACAACATGCATTATTTCCTCTACACGGAAGGTCTTCAGTGGTTCTAGTGCTTGAACTTGTTACGTGTCCGTCACCATGACCACTGAGTTACCGAGGCCACAAACGAACATGTCAAAGAATTGCGAGATTCATTTTCAACATTTCTCGTGTTACCTTTAAAAAAACGTGTATCCAAACTTAAACAAAATTATTTCTATCATTTCCAATTGCAATTTTTCAAAGTTAATTTTGATTAAGATTTTTGCGAGTTTAATAAAAATTTACATTTTTTTCTTAGCGAAGTTAATATACTGATAAATCTCAAGGAGCAAATTACTTTTAATTCTACAAATAAAATGTTAAATAAATGTTATTCTTATCTTTAGTATCGTTCCAAAGCCACAAAAACTTCATCTTTGGTGAAGTATAGATATTTTTTTCTCTTTCTGAGGTAATCACGATGGATCCTGGATGAAATTCCTCTCAGCATCCGGATATAATTTGCTTATATATACAGTAGAACCTGTATGTAACTAACCTCTATATAGCGAACTTTTTCCTGTAACCTTGAACATTTCCCGATTTTCTCCGTAAACTAACCTCTCTATAGCGAAGTGCATTTTCTATGTAACGAACTTTTGTTTTGTGACTCAATTCTTGTTCTCCCTTTTTTTAAAGTATTTCTGAAAAAAATTCAAGTTATTCTCTCTTTAATACATTTAATGGTGGTCATAAATTTTGAGAACTGATTTTGTTAGATTCTAACTCGCCGAGAGCAATAGAGTCCTGGACGTTTCATCCAAGAAGTGCAACCTTTAACTCCCATTGAGCAGTTCACTAGGAACATCTTCGATATCCTCATTCACCCTCAGTGAATTTGTCCTGTGTACCCGTATTCTAATTATAAAATAATATATGTTTAATATATTACTTGTATGCTTTAAATTATAAAGTGTCCTTATAAAATTCCTTAATTTTAAAATAAAATTACACTCTTAATATTGAAAATACAGTGAATTCTTCGACATTCCTTTTTCTTGTTTTCCTTGCAGTTTTTCTTTCTTTCTTTCTTTTTTGTTGGGTAAGATATATAAAACAAACATATATTAATTTTAAAAAAGTGTGAATAATTATTTTTTTAATATATAGTGTTTATAAATTTAAAATTTGTTTTTTTTTATAAAGATAAAAAGAAAACCCCCCATATAACAATTTTCCATAAAACCCAATTTTTTTCCGGGATTTTGTTTTGTTATATTGAGGTTCGACTGTATATTATATAATAATTTTCAATGGGGGGATATATTGTTAAAAATTTGAGTGACGGGGAACAGACAAGGCCTCCAATTATTTGAATAATAACAAATTTATTAATCGACATGCACTAAGACAAATCGACGCATGAGCACCAGTAAATGCTGTAACAGATTAAAGTCAAAAAAAAGATTTGGGGGCCCCAGCCAAAAACGCTGCGTTACGGCCCCCCTTTAACCGGGCTAAGATTCCCAGCGCAAGACGGTTTCTGATCTCAACTGTGTTTCTTTCTGAACTGAACAGAACTTTGTTTCAAAGGTCCCTTGTATAGTCTCACGGAAATTATTATAAGGGGTTAAGTCCTGGTATTCTCCTTGATGATTCCTTGGTGATATCATATTTTTATCGAGAATTGTCACCAATTCCAATAAAGTCGCCAACCCGGAACCCTGGTCAAAATTTTATGATTGACAAAATTCTATTTTTCAAGTTCACGCTGGGAAGCGAATTTTGCCTGTAACACACAATATTCCCGAAGAGTGTTACTGTTGGAAAAATAACATACGTGGCGTGCTTCAATATATATGATATGTGTATCTAAGTTTTATAATGGCATGAGATATTAATGCTTATAGATGAGGACAATTGTAAATGTGGTGTGTGTTTTCAATGAGTATATGCTTATTTTAGCTTTTTTATAGGTATTTAGGTCATCAAATTTATTTCCTTCAAGAAGGAGTAAGAATAATTCTATCTTAAGATTAATTAAAACCAAATTATTAAGACATTACCTCATTCTCTTCATCCCATTATTCAACTTTTTTTTACCTAAAAGCATTATTTTAACTCTTAAGAGTTATTAAGTTTCATAACGAATCAGCAGATAAAGAGAGAGAAACACTTTTTTCCCAATCTTTTAAAAAGTTTAATTACTAATGATTCAAATTCCTTTCTTAAACTTAATGATTGGATTTACGCTGCCAGAGAGTCATTGACTTATTAAATCTTATAACTTGACTTATTAAGTCTGTTATAGGGTTTTAATTTTAATTCTGATATAATTAATCGAAAGAGCTTGGATTTAACGTTGGAGAAACGCGAACATTATTAAAATAAAATTTTTTACATAACAGTTAAATTAAGTGCACAATATGAGTTAAACTTCTTAACGTTTAGCCGCTGAATTACATTTTATGGTTGTTGCCATATTAAAAAAACAAGCATCAAGGGAATATTATTTTAATTTTTCTGGAAAAAGTACGTAAAAATATTTTATGATTCATTCCGTAGTTTGAAAAAATGTAAATAGAAAATTCGTAAGGGATTCAGTCAAAAAATAATATAACTGAGCACAGAATGTTAAATTTGGGTATTTTGGATAAAACATTTTACTAAAAAAATGAAATTGAGTCTCATTTTTGAGGAGATTTTTTTATTACTCAGAATAAAAGCAAGTTTTATAAAAAAAATTAAGTCAATTCCTACTTAGTTCAACCAAGAAAAATTTTATTTTAGCTACTTTTTATTAAATAGTTACAATTAATATAAATATGTACATACATAAGACTGAATAACAACATTATGTGGTAATTAATTTTTATTCATTATCATTAAAGTATCGTATTGTCATCCAAAACAATCGTGTATATAAAATTTCAGTTCAACTGAATGCTTTAAAACGTAAGAAAAAAAAACCTAATCACAAGTTTTGACACAAGTCGCCAGAAATGATGTCAACGTGGCTGTATTTGTAATTCTTATATAGAATAATTACTTTTAAGCAATTAATTTTTATTAATTATAGTTAAATTATTGTATTGTCATCCAAAATAATCAGGTTTATAAAATTTCAGCTCAACTGAGCGCTTTCATATGTATTATTTATACGATTGAAAATTCCACCAAGAGAAATAAATAAATATATATAGAGTGTGAGCTAATAGTAGCAATTGAATAACATTCAATTAAAATATGGTACCAGATAAGATTTAAAATATTTTAAGTTTTATCCACACCTTTGATGACAGAGAAAGAACAGTAAAATATCAGGGTTGCTCAAATGAAAAGTGGACACATGCGATTGCAGCAAAATGAGAGCAGCTATGGCAGAGCCACCAAACAGGGACATGAACGACGCTAGGAAGTGTATACCGCATACGATGTTTAACATTGAAACCGGTTATAGGCAGCGTAAATTAATCGAAAGTAAAGCCGTGTCATATAAGGTTGCTTCCAGATAAGAACAGCGTCTGGAAGAATGGTTTCTGATTCCAGGAGGTGAGTTTAAGCAGACATATATCGACGAACAGTGAGAGATTATGATTAGCTCTATTTAGGTTGAACATTTTGGAACTATTGGAGTAAAAGTTTTCGAAAGGTCAGAAACCGATATCGGATCTCCATGACTATATTTGCCAATACGTCTCCCTTAAAACCAAGGACAATTTTAAAAAATCCGTTGGGAAATGTTAGAGCAGTCCGCATTTGTCACCTTATGACTTCTAGGTCCTTAGGCTACTTTGGACAGTATTAGCTTCTTATTTATACGATGAAACGAAAGATTGTAGGCAGGACTTCCGCAAGAATCAACCGCGTTCTTTCAAGAACAAGGGTTTCCAACACGCGGCCCGCCAGTACGTAAGTTGCGGCCCACCGACTATTTTTAAAAATTTTTTAAATATCAGATTTTTAAAGTTTTTTCATTTTAAAATTTATTTGAGGAGAAATTTATATATATACACAATGTGTTTGACTGTTACCTGTTCTTGATTTAAAATAAATCTATTTTGATAGTAGAAATGTCCTTTATATTAAAATAGATTTATATTTTATCAAATAGTTACATTGGATTTTACTATAGTAAATTACTTTTTTTTTTCCAATAAATTTCGAATTGCACTATGCATATCCTTTACTATGGATGGTACATGATTCTCTGTGTGTGTGACTTTCGTTTCTCTTCCTCCTTTTCTGTTTGGAGTGCCCAAAAAGCAAGAGGCAGTCAGAGATGTTTTTTAAAGTTTAAAAAATATTCAAGACGGTTAAAATAAAGGGCAATATATACTTAATCGCTTGCGAATGACAGAACAATCAAATTTCAACAGTGAGTAACGAAAGATCAATTCAAAAGAAACCCTTCAATTTTCAAGAAAATGGCAACCGTAATACTTTAAACATTATTTGATCATTGCATTATTATATTATATAAACATTATTAACCCTCCAAGCGGTCTGCACGTAGAATTCCGCCGCCATTCCAGAGATGCTTTTTCTGCCTTCAAGCAAGATTCCCAAAAGCGGCCGTGCCGCATTCTTAAAATACGCTCAACCGCTTGGGGAACCCACCTGAAAGCAAAAATATAGTGGTGCATTTGTGAAGCATCTCAAGAATGGCAAGACTTTAAGTGCAGACCGCTTAGAGGGTTAAACTATCTATGTCTGTATACATGAAAAATAATGAGAACAATAATAATAATTCATTCTGTTTTAAATCTTCACTCCAATAAACGCCTTTTTTTTTTGTTTCCAAATCTGATATAAAGGTACATATTTTTAAGTGCAGCCCGCGAGATTACGATGTTTTTCCGAAGTGGCCCGCAAGGTAATTTGGGTTGGACACCCCTGTTCTAGAATAAAGATATAGATCTGCTACTGAAACGGATGGCGCCTATGTGAAAAATCACATAACTTTTAACCTGCGTTTAAGTATTTGCTCCTTAAGAAGATTATTATACCCCGTATCTTCTACTGACTCTAGTGTAAAAAGTGTAATTTTAGATAATCTAAACGGTACTGCTTAAAAACTATTCCAAATTGTTATTATTCTTATTCCAAAATTTTTTTGATAACATAATACAAACTCTTAAGTAAAATCGTGACATACTTGTATTAATGGATCTACAAATAAATTGTTATTAAAATAAAAATACTGCATGTACTTAGTTATATGATGTTTAAGAAAAAATGTCATATTGAACGACTAGAAACACTGAAATGCTATTTATTCAGACGTTATTTCTGTCGGGAAGTAATATTTAATAACTATCTTTCTTCTTGACATTACATTTATATTAGTTAGGGAGTCATTACCGCAGCAGAGTTCTATCACTTCTAGCGTTATGATTGAGAAACATGACACCAAATGGCATATAATTTAGTAATATAACTACTATAATAACTACTTTATCTACATTAGTGGTGCTGTATTAAAAAGGGAGAGTATTTAAGTGTGGATGACTATAGCAGCAGTAATTTATTTATGAGTCCCAATGTCCTTCCCAATTTATTTTCCGCTTTGCAAAGCTGTGATGATTATTATAACTGATGTAGCTTCATCCCTATTTAGTGGAAATATATATTATTTTAGCATCAGTAAGTATTAATATTATGTGAAGACTAATTTTTCTCTAACCAAAGTAAAAATATTTACTCACCGGGATATTTTTTTCTGAGCTTCCGCTAATGCAGTAGATTTGAATTCTAAATCTAAGAAAAAACATTTTTTTTTACTTCATATAATATACATTAAGTGGCCAAATTACTATGAACACCCATACAATACAATACTGGACCACCTTTTTCCCTTAAGGTATCCGACTACGTTCGGAACCGTGATTTTAAAAAGGTGAATAAATGGATAATTTTCATGATATTTAGTTCCACTTAGATTAGAATACATGTATAAAATTGTTTTATAAGGACATTTTGACAAAAAAAATTATTTAAATACACTATTTCGGCAAAAAATTAACTTAGAATAACCTTTTTTCAAAATGTTCTCCTTTTGTCAAAAAGGCTTCAATTATAATAATATTTTGCCTGTCTATAGCTCAGACCTCTGTAGAGAGGCTCAACTATAATTTTTGAAAACTTCACATTATTTTCAGAGTTACAGCTATTTGAAATAATTATTGGCATTTTCTTCTTAAAATTGCTCCCCTCTGTTTCATAAAACATGGATAAACCCACTTCTAAGTTACATATTTCAAAAATTCTAGTTGAGCCTCTATACAGAGGTCTGAGGAAAATATTATTGTAATAGAAGCATTTTTCACAAAAGGAGAATAATTTGAAAATGGGTCATTGTATGTTCATTTTTTGACAAAATATTGTATTTAAATAGTTTTTATTGTAATACTATTCTTAAAACAATTTTATATACATTTTCTAATCTAAGTGACACTAGATATCATAAATATTATCCATTTATACGATTTTACAAAATCACGGTTCCGAACGTATTCGGATACGATAATACTGCTTAGATTCTTCTCAACTTGAATTATAAGAGTTGTTAATAGGTGTTATGAGAAAAGTTTGAGAGGCCATATCGGATGAATTGTACTTTCCAATGCCTTCGGATTAGATAATATTGGGTTCAGATTCCAGATGCGCCATTCGATATCATCCCATTTATTCTGAATCGGCTTAGATATGGTGATTGGTCAGGCCACAGTTATACAAGGTAAAGTTTCTGTCAAGCTCTTTGAACCACCTGGGAACAATGCCAACTGTATAACAGGGAACGTTATCCTGTGCTGAATGTATCTATGGCAGGGTGTGCTTTAATTTAAAAGGATGTATACTGGATCTGTGATAACCCTTAAATACCCTTGAGTATTCAAACATTTTTACACACAAATCAAATGACTAATGAAATGCCAAGAACACATCCCCCAAACAATAGAATTGTCTCTACCATCTTGGAGAGTTTTGAAAATTCAGATGGAGAATGTTCTTTCATTCTGTTTTCTCCATATTCGCACCTTGTCATCTACATGGTGCTGTTAAAAACGTGAATTATTGAACCTCATGACCCTTTTCCAGTCATCTACAGTTTGATTTTTGTGCTCCATTGCCAACTGGAGACTTCTGTTCTTGTTGAATGCAAACAGCAGAACATTTATAACAGGCCATTGGCAACTACAGCCTTTACGATATACTGTGCGATGAACAGATCGTTCAGAGACATTCACAATTGCTATTTGATTAAGATTCACCGCAATTGGAAATACATTTGCTCCTTTATTGAACTGCCTAATTTTCGTAATCGCCTATCCGGTATAGTGGTTAGCGACGCTGACTGCTGTACTGTAGGGGGCCTGGGCTGGAATCCCGGAAAAGACATGGTTGTTTGTAAATGTATAGTGCCTTCACGCCAGGGGGGTACTCTAAATAGCAGTCGAGGCGCAAGTCCACTCGTGAGATTGATGGATAGGAAAGAGAGGTGGGAGGCTCCTGACCAAGGTGTTCTCCATCAAAATTGGAGTGGAACCGAGCTAAATCGCATTATCACATGTATGGTGCTTAAGGCTATGGCCAAGGACAGGCGTACATCTAGCCCCTTGCCATGATGAATTTCGTGGGCCTAGATCTGACGCAGTCGAGATCAAGTGGCATAAGAAACAACAACAACACTTTCGTAATTCTCCTTTCTGAGTAAGCTTTCGGTAGACTGTGGTGACCAAGTCTGAAGTTGAGACCTAATTTTCTGTTTGGTGATACACTTTTCGTAAACATTAATAACTGCTATTTTCTAACACTGCATTAGTGTAGCCTTTTTGATGAACTTGTTACGACGCTTTGAACACATTTACAACTATCCTGCATTCAAACACTGCTAAATCGCATTTTTTCCCTCCTTTTTTCACAAGCAACACAGTGCAATTGAGAATTCACAATTCCTGCATTTCTTATTAATAGCTATCTCACACCCTTTAATCGCAACTACATGAAGTTACAGCTGATCTCTGTAAAAGTGCCTAGAGGTCATAATAATGTAGCACTCATTATATGTATATGTAAAACCTTACTTAAATTTTTGTCTCGTTGGATTGAAATTCATAATGCCCCTGAGCCCTCAAAGACTTCTCTTGGTAGTTAATTTTCAGTTTTCCCGCCAAAAGGAAAATAATCACAATTTTACCTGTCAAACTAAAAGATTAGCATTTTTAAAACAGGATGATACAATCTTGCATCAATCGCGTATTCGGACCAATCAGAAAAGCCTCTACCGGAAATCATATGATTGTAACAGCTTCCGGTTAACAAAAACTACAAAGGATTGGGATCTCGTGAGCGAACAAAAATACACTAGTGTGTTACTGCAGTCTCCGTATTTGTATTGATAAATAAATATGACTTTTTTCAGAAAAGCAACATGTGTGTGTGTGTTTCCTTATCAATACATTTAACATCTGCAACAATGAATTTAATGATTCCACAAGCAAAATGACCAAATTCAAGGGAATTTGTTTCAAATATATATATTCGAAATTTCTTTAAATATTACGAAAAGGGATGGAGATAGTGAAAAATATTTTGCTTTCAGTTTTTCTGGTTTAGATCTGAACATATTTTGCTTTCTTCAGAGATAAGTATAGAATTAACGACATGGAAGTGTTCGAGTAATGTTTACTTTTACGCATAAGATTTATTGTCTTTAACAAATACAAGTGACTCAACCCTAGGGATGTGTTAGGGAACTCTCTCGAATTTAGATCCTTTTCCTTGTTATTCTATCCCTCTTTCCTTCCTTTCGTATATTTAGAATTTTGTTTTAGACCACAGATCTGTTTTCTTCGGAAAGAAAAGGAGTGCTTGGGAATATAGCGTCCTCCCACCAAGAAAACTAACCAATCAAAATACGTCTTACCGAAAGATTGGCGGAGCTAGAAAAATCTTACACTTTGAACCAATAAAACCCACTTATCAGTGTTTTGTTTGTACAGAAAATATAGTAAATTCGCAACATGTTTATCTTTGATTAATTTTCTTCATGGGTAAAATTAATTCAAGTAAATATTATTTAATTGTTTTCCTTTTACTATATAACGTCATTGACATTGTATTCTAAAAAAAAATATATTAATATAATAAAAGGGTAATCAAAATTAAGCAAGTTGGGATTGAATATTATAGCTTTAAACATTAAACAGTTTTTTTGCAAATTTCCCAAAAACCTTTCTCCAGTTTACGGAGTTGAGTTTTTGATCGTGATAAATAAAATTTAAATGGTCTCCAATGCAGCACCCATAGAATTTAAGCCACAGACATTGAAAAAATAGTACAAAAAGTATAAATTTGATTGTTTTTTTTAAAAAGGCATCTAAGGGTGTATTCTATTATTTACAAACTAGCTGGTATACCTGTTCTTCTCACTGCTGATTTGGAAAATTCCTTTAAATAAAGCAGTGTTTCTCAAACTGTGGGGCGTCACAGTTGCGTCACTGAGTTTGGGTTTATTTATTTTTGTTAACTCAAAATAGGGCTGTAAGATTTTTAGAAACACAAGAGTTGTTCAAATGAAAAGGTATGAAACGACACTGTGGATATAAATGAAAAATTCATTCAAAGCATACAACACAGGCCTGAGCACAACGATTTTATTAATTAACAAAACGAAAGATTCCTTCTTCCCAGAACTCCTATGGCCAGTTCTTCACAGCGTCCTTGATTTCGTCGTCCGAGTTGAAGCGCTTTCATTTCAGATGTGTTTTTCCAGGGGCCGAACCCATGGAAATCGCAGGGTGGCATTTACAGGATATAAGGCAGATGGTCAAGTGTTCCCACTTAAAATGCCGGAACGCCTTACGCTCAACTTACCCCTTAATTTACTGAAATTCTCAAAAGAATCTTTAAAATAAAGTACTCTTTACACTGCCATCTTGCGGTCCATATTAATGAACCGATGTCCTGTGTGGGGCTACATAGCTAATTCGACAACATTAAGCTCTTAGAAAATGCTCAAAATTCTTTAATTAGAACTATTACCAAAGCCTGCATATTTACCAAAAATAGAGAAATTTATATTCTTAAAATCCTTCCATTCAAAGCCTGTATTCAAAAATTAGTAATAAAATTTTCGATAATCTGCCTAACACTAATAAAGCCAATATTTTAAATCTAGAAAATTAAGATCCCAATGTAAATAAAAAGAGGTCCAGAAGAATTCTACTGGACTCTTACAATCCCCCTTGACGTTAATTCTTTGTCATTCCCTTGTGGTGATGGCTCCTTCTTCGAAATTTTATTCATTTATTTTAAATTTTATTCAGTTCTTTTAAATCTTATTATCATGTGACCCACACGGGCAACCTAACTTTTTAAACCTTAAATTTTTCGTGATACCAGGGCAGACAATAGAGTGTAAGCTCACATCCCTCTAGACCAATAGCAGACGACTCTCGTTTGTTTAGCTTGAAAAATTCTCTGCAGACCTTGATACCGACGAAACCTGCCATTTTAGCCACTCCACTTTCTCGTTCCATGTCCACCAATCAGGAAGCTCCGTTTCAATAAGAGCCACTCAACATCAAAGCCACAATACCTTCAGATATGCGATGGAGGAACGCTCCCCGTTCTATTTCCCAATTATGTTCAGTGTTCGTTGTTCCCACTTTAACTCGGTCAAATATGGTGCATTATTAAACGTAGAAGTAAGTAATACAACAATAGTAAATGAAACAAATTATTTATTCCAAACTAATTAACAAATAATTAGAAAATTAGGCTAGTATATTTTTATGTGTAACATCTTTCCTCTCGTTTGCAACACACTAAAATGTAAATCCCTATGTTAATCCTATGGTACCATTTCTTGTGGTTGATATTTAGGGGATCGATAGTACTACATGTATGGTTAGGAAGTACAGGACTCGACCCTCCATTTGTCTCCCCCCTCCAGACATCATTTTGCCAACGCAAATCCTGACTAGTTCATTTAATCATTTCACTGAAACAGTTCAGGGATTTGATAAAAACGACACTTTCATCATGGAAATGACCTTGAAGCGACGTTATTTTATGATTTACCGTTAACTGATCATATGTCTTAGGGATTTGATGAAATTCCTAATTTCGTCATTTCCCTGCGATATCCACACACATACTGCCGAATCAATTAGATGGCACTCTTTATAATAGTTTCTGATGTCTCCTGCGCATGCTCCGATCTACGCCGGGGACTTATATCGCATCCTAAGATGTCTCGCTACGTTCTCCCACAGCGGCATAAACAAATATCTTAATGGTTTCGTGGTTACGACGTTTTGTTCCTTTTCATTTGATCACCCCTAGTATAATTAAAAAATTTCAGGCATGTACAGAATAATAGAGCCATAAGCATTACCGCAAAATAAAAAGAAAGTAAAGCTTATTTCCTTTTATACTTGCGGTAAAAAAATTTAAAAATAAAACTGGAAATACTATCACAGCATCCGTCATTTTGATATTAAAGCACTTTAAAAACATTCCGAATTTATTTATCGTATTTAACAAAATAATTAAATTAATCTTCCAAATATTTCATCTTTTTATTGCAACTTCATTAAATATTTTACCCTGTAATGTGGTTATAATCATATATATATATATTTGTAAATGAAAGAATGTCGTACGTCGTTTCGCGCGCGCGTGGAACGTAGCCTCTGTACCGATAAAATCAACAAAATATGTTATTTGCTCAGAGGTTTACCATTAAATTAAGGATTATAAAACATGGTACTAATAGCGCATGATAGTAAAGTTTCCCGTCTTAGATAAGTAAACAGTTTCTGCAGTGACCATTCGATTTAAATATCTACATAAATGTAGAACGTGACTCACACTTTTAATAGGATGTTATTAATGGGCTTTAGCTATCTGAAAAGAACCGGCAGTTTGCATGTTTCGTTCAAATATTTGAATTTAAAAAGGACAAATTACTTGTACTAAAACATTAAGAGGACAGCTTTACTTATTACAGATATTTCTTGTTCTCGTACGCAGATAATTTTTTATTCTTGTACGATATTGAAAATGTTTTACTGTAAACCATTTTTACCCGTTATAATTTACGAAGTAATTCCTTGAAAAACGTATCTTGAACCAAACTTCAACATATTCATAAACATGTGTGTCAGTTGCGTCATACAATTAATTCTATGTAATATTCCAATCTAGCTGTATGCCCTGGTTTCGATGTGTAATATTTACCAAGTATACAATTTTTCGTAGAAATAATAAGAAAAAAAACTAGTCTCAAAATACAAGTACCTTATATGTTATTGACAAGAAAGTTTAAAGTCAGTGATTTTGAAAATTTTACGTTTTATTCTCTGTAAAACAAAGAATAACCAAGAAAGTTCCTAATTTCATTTATATTAAAATACAAAAAAAAGCATTGTAAAGATTAAAATTTTTGAGAGTATTAGTGTTTAACTGTTCCCCATTGCAAATATTATCAATAATTGTGAAAATTTCTACCTAACTGTCATGCTTTCTTGTAAAGAGTCTTTATTTCCTCTTAAGATATATTTTCTAAGCATTCCGCTACTATTGTTTTAAATATCCTACGTTTTCTGTTACTAATTTTTCGTTATTTAAATAAGCATTTGATGACTTTGTTAACAAAATATTATCAGGAGGTAAGAGAATCATAGATATGTATGAAATCCAAATATTTGACTCCGTTCATAGTATTGTGATTGACTTTGATAAAATTTTATTACTCTTAATATTTTATTTGAAACAGTAAATGTTGGATATTTTTCTAATCGGTTAAATATTGACAAAATTATCATACACCGTGTGTATCTCTACCTAGTTTTTTTTTTTTTTTTTTTTAGAGTTTTTAGTTAGTATAGCAAGTAAGCACATAAATTATACCATACCTATTTTAAGTCTGCGTTTTTCTGCCAAAAATTATGTTTTGAATGCATTTTCTTCATGTTTAATTTACTTCCATAAGATATAGTAGTGTTTTAGTATTTAACATTGAAAAAAAAAAAAAGAACAATTTTTGGTAATGTGTGAACAATCCATGATTTCTATATTTATTTCACAGAAGTGTATCATTGAGAATTATGGAGGTATAGTATAGACCAGTCAACATGAATATGAACACTTTGCCTTTTATGTTCAAAAGAAACACTTGTAGTTACTTTTTCATTCTAATAAAAAATTTCTTTTCTGAGGCTTACATATTATATGAGAAAAAGTTTTATAACACGATTCTAAGTGATTACTGTCATAAGATTTTCTTTCTTTGGTAAACAAGAATAATACATTCCTAAGAATGTTTATCTACTCTGCTTTCAAGGGATGCATAATTTAACCCCTTAACTGTTGATTAAAATTACGCGATTCCATCACCAGTGCCACCGTTTTTCACATAAGAGCGCGTATGCTGTGTATTGGAGAGGAAAAAAAGGCATAAAAAAGCAAATTTTTCTCTAAAGTAAGTACAGTAGAACGTCGTTTATCCGAACGTCATTTATACGGAACGTCAAATATCCGAACCAGTTTTTGGGGTTTTTGTCAACTTTTGTCAACTTAGAAGGCGAAAAAGACTACAATGACGACGACAGGGATGAGATTACAGACATTGTCCAATCAATTCCAGGATTTCTAGAATGCGATAAGATATAAAAACCTGGATGGCAATCGATGCAGAAGACTCAGTGGATTTCAAATGCTAAATGATGACGAGATTGTGACTTCCGTGCAAGCAGAATCCAACCCTGTCGACGATAAAACGGATGAAGACGAGGACAACAACAACGAAAGTAGCAAGGGTCAAGTACGCAAGCTGGCACGTTTTCTGCGTTAGAGATAGCTATGGAGTGGTACGAACAACAATGAGAGTCCTGTCCTACTCAACTACTGCTGCTCAAGAGAATCAAAGGCCTTGCAGCAAAAAAACGAAGGTGATTGGTAACAAATAAACAGTTTTCCCCAAGTTAAAGATTTCTGGAACTTGGGGTGACCCTGTTCCCTACGCAATCACTCCCTGGTTAAGGGAATAGAATGTAAAACCCATCAATAACATTTTTAAAGATGTAGCCTGATAAATTAGAATACAGTCTACTCTCGCTAATTCAAACCTTTGATAATACTAACCTCTCGCTAATTCGAAGTATATACTCAGCCCCTAGGAGAACTCTTGATATTTCGAGCTAAAACTATACGTTTTGGTACATTCAATATTTCAAAGTAAAATCTGCGGCTGGCCAGACTAAAACACGCCATGAGTTATTTGGTATAGCTCTCGAGCGACAATTTGAACACTCTCTATCATGTAGAGTTCTCTAGCAAACAGGTTGGAGTCTACATGTTCTGTGTTATATTGGCTCTGCGTGTCTCCCAGTAACGTAGCTCTTTTTGGACCATCTGCCTGCCATCCCTTCTTTATATTTCCGGGTTCTTTAATCAAAAAGACAATTTTATTGCTTTCTTCCTTCAAGTGGCAATTGACCGGCCGCACTGGTTGTCTCAGCCGTCCATATATTTCGTTTAATACGTGACCTTGTTATACATGTGTTCAGAAAGGATGGTTCGCTATTGTGAAGAGAGATACTTAGGAATGTGTATTTAGCGTCGGAGTGACATGACGATTTATGACTCATCTGTGTGACTTAAGACATGTGGCACGAAACATAGCATAGCTAAACTGGACCCTGCCTTGAAGAACCAATTGTGTTGGGGACAATGTCTGAGGGAACCGATAACAGATTAAGCAGATTTTTAAAGAACACAGATTTTTTCGTCAAAAAAAGTTAACTATGTACAGTATGTATTCAATTAATAATTGTTTAATTACATAAATGTATTTTTTAATACAAGACTTTTAACTTCGGTACAATTAGTACTTTTTTAAAAATACCTTAAAATAATTTTATGCATATGTACAATTGTAGAGTTTTATTACATATTTTCATATGCGTTAGAAAATTTTTTCTTCGTATATTTTGAGAGTTTTTCCCTACCCACTTGATAATTCGAACTCTGGTTTTTCGTTGGTCCCTTCAACTTCGAACTATCGAAAGTCGACTGTACATAGTTTCGAGGCTTTGGTCCTCTTTTAAGAATCGTTATTTGTATCATTCATTGATAGAATGTGTCTTTGGGACACTTAAAATTCACAAGACATTGATGTCCTTTGCTGAAAAATTTGGTTATAAGTTCTCTTATACAGGTATCCCACACACACAGTAAAAGGTATATATAACGTAAAATTAATTTTTTAGATACTTTTTTTTGACATTTCCGCTTAATAGTCCGCATTGCATAGTTTAATTCAAACATAAAACGTTGCTATTTACAATACATGTTGAAAAATATTTTCCGGTATTGATTCCTTTATTTTAAAAGCAGAATCTTATTTCATGCTAAGTATCTTATTTGAATTTCTACTTAAAATGGAAAGTTTATTACTATATGTATTCACTAATGATCGGATTATAGCTTAGAATGGGGATTTTGCAGTCCTTTGACATCAAACAGGAGTTTCCCAGAAGATTTGGCACGAATATTCTCGATAATCGTAGCCTTTCGCGAAATAAAATCGTAATAAATATTAGTTGTCTCTTGTGTATTAATGATGCAAATACTTGCCAAGGGAAAGACGGCCTTACGAGTTATTGTACTTTCCTCTTGTCGCAAATAATCTATAATCAAGTCCAATAATAATGCGTGATTTATGAAACTATTTTCCATTGTGTTTTCATAATAAATACTCTTTAGTGTTTGATATTTACGTAAGAGATAACTGAAGCATTAGTGTTAGGTTATCAAAGATAAATTAATGGACCTGTGGAGGAAATGAGAGTTTATATTATTTCTTCTAAATATTAATGCAATATTTTTTGTGTGTGTGTGTGTCTAACAAGTAGATTAATTTAAATAATATTTTCTTGCATTGTATAATTTTTACTCAGGAAATTTTTATTAATATTAACGGTCATTGATAAAAGAAAAATGCAAATATTTACACTGTGACTATACATAATACATTCTCATCCGCATAATGAGTACTGAACAAGTTATGTGTGATTGTGTTTAATAGAAGCATTATTTTGTCTATACATTATTTTTTTAATGTACGTAAATGAATTTTGGCTTAAGATTGTTTTAGATTCCTAGAAATTATTTTTTTCCTATATATAAAAATGTTGAAAAGTTAATCTGGCCCCAAAAAAATTAGACCAAATAAAGGTGAAATGGGGTTTTTTTTTTCCCGTTCTAATGGAGAATTTTTTTTAAATACTTCATTTACAAGTGTTATTCAAAAACCAAATTTGGGAAGAAAATCATTATGTACCGGGGCCCTTTTGGTTTTTCCCCAAAAATTTTTTTCCCCCTTAAAATCCTTGTCGCCATTTCCTGAAAGTTCCACATGCTGTAGTCTTGAAACAGTTTTATTGCAGAGCAGACATCGAAGTCTTGATCGTCCTCTTGTTCTATTTCACATAGGTTTATATTTAAAGATCTTATAAAATTGAAGGGCTAAGTTTTAAGACTTATCCCAAAACATATATAAATAAAAAATTTAAACCCTTTTTTTTAATTTTTTTTAAAATGGGCCCCCTCCAGTTAAAAATGCACTTGTTATAGTAATTTATTAAGGAATGGGAACGCCTGTTGTAAATCATTTTTGGGAAATTTCCGCAAAGCATGCGTCGAAGCTACTTGAAGGTCGAAATGCCCTAAAAATAACCCCTTTTTTAATTTTTTTTAAAAAATTTTTGGGAGAACAAGGGGGAAAAAGGGGTCTAAATTAGGTGAATAGGTGGAGGGTTAAAACAGAATTATTTTGCCAAAAATCGCGAACAACAAGGAGATGTAACTGGGCATTGTCGGGTAAAAAATACTAACTTTTTTACCGATTTTTTAAAGAAGGACAAATTTCCCTGGCCATCAAACCCCTTTTTAAAAACAGTTATAGGGTCCCGCCCCGTAATTGTTTATCCAGTTTGAACAAATTTTTGGGATAAAAAAACCCCTAGCATCGAAGAATGTAAAAGCATTTTTTTGGTTTTGGGGGGAATTTTCCTTTTTTTTTGGCTTACGGTTTTTTTTACTTCCTTTCCCGCATTTTTTTTCGTTTTTTCCAGGCCATATTTAAAAACCCCGATTTTTTAAAACCTGTAACAACGGGACTTCGAGAAGTTTGATCCTTTTCCATGGCTAAAAATGATTTTTTTGGCATGTGCAATTTTTCATTGCATTTTGTTCAAAAGATAAAATGTGGGGACAAATTTAGCACCCCTTTTTTGTTTTGCCCAAATTTTCATGCAGGATGCCTTTTGTTGATGTTTAAAAAGATTTCACCATCATTCTTAATGACGCACAGCGATCGTTTGCCGAAAAATTTTGTACTTTCTCAATAATTTCAGGTGTTCTAGATAAAATTTGGGTTCTTCCACCGCTTGAAACCTTCACCCATAAATTTCCATCCAAAACGGGCCCACTAAAAACTTTATTTTAACAAACAACACTCCCCGAAAACATTTTTCCCCATGAGTTTGTATGTTTCTGAAGCATTTTTACCAAGTTTTGCGAAAAAATTTGATTACAGCTCTTTTATCCATTTTAAAAAAATCAACATAAAAAAAATTTCACTTCTGAAAGGGAAAACCCTTGCCCACTCTCAGTATTTAAACCAAATTTTCATCAACTTGTTCACGGGTGTGCCCACAGCCCCGGACTTTATGACGCATGCGCATTTACAATCATGGCACCATTAGAGCCTGCGCTCTGAGACGAGTCTTAAAACTTATTTGCCACACTGTGTATGTTGGGGTCTAGTAGAGTGGAAAATACGTCCTGCAAATCCAACTCTGTTTAATTTGGTGAATTTTATTATATCAATGTCCTTATATATTTTGTAAAGTTCAGCATTTGTTCTATAAAAATCAGACTCTTTAATTCCATCAAAAATGGTTACCCTTAATATTTTCAAAAAATGGTAAATTTCAGATTAAAAGCATAGGCGGGGCTAAACGTATAATTTTTTTAAGTAAAATTTTGGTAATCAATTTTAATATGATGATTTAAGAAGGTCCAGAGACCTTTTAAACATCTATTTGTTAACAGTATTTGTTTTTCAGTTCAACACATCACTTTTATTAACATTATTAATTATAGAACCTAGATAACAAACGTTTTGTTCTGTTGCAAAGAATGGCAGAATTAGAAATTACACAACATAATAGAAAAATAATAGCAATTATTTAGCTGTATAAGAATATACACAATGCATTGATCAAGAGTATATTTTACATCAAGAACTAAAACAAACTTTTTTGAAAAAAAAAAAAAATTATTTTTAATGAAATTTAAATTTAAAGTACATAGTTTGAATTTTAAACCCAAAAAAATTTTAAACCAAAAAATAAGAGGTTTTTGAATCCTTTCCCAAATTTAAAGATTTTGGGGGTTTTCTGAATTAAAAATTTTAAAAATATTTTGATGGTATAAGAAATTTTTTAAAAGATGTCTTTGTAGCTATTGTAAAATCAAATTAATATCCGTATTGCAGGAAAACGTGCTTTTCCAGCACAAAGGAAGAGAGTGTACGCACACAAACACACAATACAAAAAAAACTTTTTTTATTCTCCCAAAAAAACTATTTGGCCCCCCGATTCGTTTTGCTAAAATTATCACATTCTTCACAAGTGTGAGAAAAATTGAACTCACAATTACCAGCGTTTCCCAACCAAAAAAGTTTCTTTTAAAAAAATAATCACCCAAAATATGGGGCCTTTGGGGGGGATAACCCCTACGAGGGGGGGGCATATTGAAAAAATCGAAAACAAAAGTTTATTTAAAAAAATTAATTTTCTGAAAGTAAACAAACAAAAAAAACTTTTGGGTAAATTTTAAAAATAAAATAAAATTTTCACGGGTAAAATTTTTTGAACAGCCGGGAAAATGTATATTTCTTATCAATTTAACAATACTAAGTTAAGAACAAGTTTGATAATTATCAGTGACCCCATAGGATTGTATTAACACTAATCTTGATAATATATAAGTACGCGCTCGCGCGCGTGGTTTATATAATTAATTTCTTAACTGCCGATTTGGTTTCATTCGCCCCCAATGACCATTTTTTTAATTTGGAAACGTACTTTTTTTTTTTTTAGGAGGAGAAAAGAAAAATAAGCCCTTTTATGAGATAAGAAATCCTTTCGCAAACACTGTCAAGGTAGTTTTTTGTTTTTTAAAAACCCTTAAATAATTTTTTTTGGATAACACTGCACGAAAAAACCATTTTGGGCAGACGCATATATACGTCCAGAAAAAATGGTTTGGCTGATGAAACGTTTATATACGTCAGTGGAAGAAGAGGTTAAAAAACGTATTGTAGCTTTTTGTGTCGGTATATATTATTGAATTCAATACATTGTTATTGATGGAAGGGGGGTTAAAATGATGATTGTGAATAGTGGTCCTCGTATATTGAAAATTTGGGGAAGCACCCATTTTTATATGTAAATAAAAACCCTTTGTTTAACCCTTTATCTACCGCATTAATGACTTTTTCTACAGTTTTTTTTTTTTATGCAATATTTTTTAAACCACAGGGAAATTATGGGATTATATTCCCAAAAATTTAACCTTTTGGGGAAAATTTTAAATGTTAGAGCCAATGAATTAATTAAAGATATTCAACCTTAAAAAATTTAAAATTTTTACTTTTCCTTTAAAAAAACATAGTCAAATGTTTTCTAAAAGGGCTTCATTAAAATACAAAAAAAACATTTTTTGGGCATTAACTTTTTTTTCGGAACAGAAATGACAATCTTCACAATCCGCTGAGAACGCCGTCAGCTGAAAACGCAATTTCCGCTATAAACCTATTCGCCTTCCCCGTTAAAATACTCATTATAGAACCCTGCTGCCATATATTTTGAAAGAGTGGATTTAAAAGAATATTCCTGCTAAGTATCGTCTAGAGTGTTCGTAAAAATGGTTATTCTATGCAATTTTAAACTGAGTGGTACTTATAAGTACGGTCGGTGGATAAAGCGATATATTGAAATGGTAGGTCTTCTCTTATTTTTTAATTCAAAGAAGAAAGCTAGAAAACTTTACCCAACCTGACAATGTGGTAAACTTTCTTGTCACTAGAACTAATAATTGTCAAAACTTTTGAAATAGAATTGCAGAGAGAGAGAAAGAGAAAGCATACGGCAAAGAGATTAATATGGTGCATAAAAATTCCTTCAATGCGTACCAGCTTCCGTCCTAGCAAGAAGCAAAAACATTTGCATGAAATAATTAGTCAGCTTCTGAATAATCTTAATAATTGCAATGCAAATATAAGACTGTCGATGCGGTTCAAACGAGTTCCTTAGGGTACTTAAGATTCCAGTTTCGAGAATCCATTCGCAATGTTCTTCCAGAAACTTCAGGAATATTAAATAATTAGAGTACAGGTAATAATTCGTTGGGAATGCACAATTTGAATATATATTACAATGATACATTTCAACTATTAAGGTATCCGACTACGTTCGGAACCGTGATTTTAAAAAAGCACAAAATGGATAATTTTAGTGATATTTAGTGTCACTTAGATTAGAATACATATATAAAATTGTTTTAAGGACATTTTGACAAAAACATTATTTAAGCACAATATTTTGACAAAAAATTAACTTAGAATAACATTTCTTCAAAATGTTCTCCTTTATAAAAAATGCATCTAAAAGAATAATATTTCGCGCTAATGTAAAGTAAAGACTTCTCCAGAGAGTCTGAAGTATTTTTTTTAAAAAAAATCATATTATTTTCAGAGTTACAATCAATTGAAATAATTATCGGTGGTTTTTTTTAAAAATATTTCCCCTCTGTTGACGTATAAAACGTGGATAAAACCACTTCTAAGGTATATAATTCAAGCATTCTAGTTACGCTTCTGTACAGAGGTATGAGCTATATACAGGCGAAATATTATTATAATAGAAGCATTTTTCACAAAAGGAGAATATTTTGAAAATACGTCATTCTATGTTCATTTTTTGTCCAAATATTGTACTTAAATAATTTTTTATTGTAATAATATTTTTAAAACAATTTTATACACATTTTCTAATAATTAACACTAAATATCATAAATATTATCCATTTATACGCTTTGGCAAAATCACGGTTCCGAACGTAGTCGGATACCATAATGGAATAGTGTAGGAAAATATATTGAAATATCTATAATCAAGATGATGATTCTCTAATTTGTACGGAAGTTTAGGGTTTGCTTGATCGGAGTTATATGGAAAAAATAACATAAATCAGAAACTACCTTTGCGGAAAAGATGTGGTAGGGTACGGAGATAAGTAGAAAGTAATTTTAAAAATTTGCAAAATTTAATATTGACCCCAAAGCGTTGATTTTCGAGAAAATGGAAAAAGACTTAACTTAGGTTAGATGATTTTAGAATCAAAATTTAGTTATTTTCTATAATATAAGAAATTAAAATCAAATATTATTAAAAATGAGTAGTAAGTAGTGAATAGTAAATGTGTATTGCAATATTTCATGCCCCAGTTCTTTTCCTCGCACCATCGAATCATTTCGATCCGAGTCTCCACCTTATCGAGCACCATAATTTCGAATGTAGGTTTTTCTCAAATCTAATACTAAAGAAGCTGCTACATGTACCTAATGTTTTTTCTTCTAATTAATTAATAAATGTCCTATCATCACAATAAATCGTAAAGATCTAAAATGCCTGTCTTACTTTAACAAAAATGACTATGACTTTTTACCATAAAAAGCTCCATTACCTAAATTTCCTTCCTCTTGTTGTAGTGCTTAACATAAAAATTAATTTTAATTTTAATTTTCCCTTCGTCTATAATACCATAAAATATCTTTTCCACATAGTTAAATTTTGTAATTTGAAAAAAAAAATTCTATCCCTCCTATTGCATATATAAAATAGTATTTCATATATATATTAAAAACAGTGTATTTTTATAACTATTTAAAGTATCCGACTACGTTCGGAACCGTGATTTTGCAAAAGCGTATAAACGGATAATATTTATGCTATTAGTGTCACTTATATTAGAAAATGTATATAAAATTGTTTTAAGAATAGTATTACTGTAAAAAATTATTTAAGTACAATATTTTTACAAAAAATAAACATAGAATGACCCATTTTCAAAATATTCTCCTTTTGTGAAAAATGCTTCTATTATAAATATATTTTGCTGTATATTACTCAGTACTCTATACAGAGCTCAAAGTAAATTTTTTGAAATTATATCACTTAGAAGTAGTTTTAAATGTTTTACGACACAACAGAGGGGAACATTTTAGAAAAAACGCCGATAATTATTTCAATGGGTTTAACGCTGAAAATAATGTGAAGTTTTCAAATATCATAAGTTGAACCTCTGTACAGAGGTCTGAGCTATAGACAGGTAAAATACTATTATAATAGAAGCATTTTTCACAAGAGGAGAAAATTTTGAACAAAGGTTATTCTAAGTTCATTTTTTTCCGAAATACTGCATTTAAATAATTTTTTCTTGTCAAAATGTCCTTAAAACAATTTTAAATATGTATTCTTATCTAAGTGACACCAAATATCATGAAAATTATCCATTTATGCGCTCTCTTAAAATCACGGTTCCGAACGTAGTCGGATACCTTAATTTAAAAAAATAATCTGAAAAAGATTTAGATTTGTTTTTATCTTTATTCATTTATTCTTCGAAATAATCGGAAGAACATTGATTTGTTGAATTATCCGAAAGCAATTGCATTTGGTATTTTAATTTTACTTTTTAAAAAATAATGTTGTTAATTATACTCTTAATATAAATTACACATTGCAAATGTTTTGTGAAATGAGTAAAATAAAATTATACCCAAGACTTTCACAACAGATTACACCCATTTTAATACAATCATATTTTTGGTTCCTTACTTTCTGACTCTGTTCCATTTCATTTTCCCCAGCCATTGAGCTGTCTACATTTAAAAAATTTATTTTCTGCCTCCATGAAAACAAACTTTAAGTTATGGCAAGATTATACGCATACTCTTCATCGTTATTGCTCTTCCGAGAAAAGTGAAACACATTAAAATTATTTATTTCTGTGTAATTCTGCAAGATGATACAAATGAAACTAGCGTAAATAATATTTAAAATAAAACATTGATCCCCCTACCCATAAAGAGGAATGAAGGCTATGGGCTTGATCTTAAAAACAAGAAATTTGCTATTTTTCAGGATTCTATACAATAAATTAATGCATTATACATCCCGTTCTTTTCTAATTAAATCACCAAATTAATAAAAGTTCACATTATTTTTTTTTTTACAAATCGTGCAAGCAAAACTTAAATTTTTAAAATTCTTGGTGACGTTCATGGGCGACATGAAAAAAAAATTTTCTTCAAAAAAAAGGCAAAGTACCAACTTTTGATTTAACGTTTATTTTGTTCTCTGTTTACCTTTTCCCCTGAATTATGCAAATTATGTCCACTATTGTTTATGAAATAGAAATTTAAAGAATTAATTAAGCATTTAATAATTTTAAATAAAAGAAAGTGTTTTAGGGGGGCGGAAATTAGCAGAAAAAATATTTTTAATCGTTTAAATCAAAGAAGTGTGTTTTCTGGGGTACTTACGTATTATCACAACATATTGGAGAAAATTATATGAAACATAGCACGGATTGCCAATTCAGCACATACGACGCATGCGAATTCGGGTGTGCCAGATTGACAAATTATCTTGAAATTTGGCAATTGTTGCCATAATACGTAAGTGCTGTTTTCCGTAATAATCTTTATGTAGACTAACGCGCCTCCATACTGTACGATCCCTATTGACTAACTCTGGGGGAGGCAGAGTGTTTGGTTGAGTTCGACACCATTTCCTGTAGACAGACTTCATTCCGGACGACTTCTGGTTGTGAAGCTTATGAAATCATTTCTGTACCGTTTATCTTCGTCAGAAATGGCTGAACTCAAACATTCTAACTGCGGTAGGGTTTTTGTAATTAATTCCGGTATGCTGCATTCAGAGGTAAGCCTTACATTTGTTATTAAAAAAAATAATGAATAGACCTTATTGTTGACCTGCATATTGTGTTTTGGATTGTCAACTTCTACTGGTGATATTGTGACAATCAAAGATATGGTCACCAAAGAGCAACCATATCACAATATTTTAACTAAAAATGTTTTTGTCTGTAAGAAAATCCGATTTTTTGTCAGCTCTTTCTTGGAAACCGTGCTTCTTTGTATGATCATTTCTTTTCTTTTTTTTAGAACTTTAAAAGTTTGAATGAACATTGATCACCCAGTGCACCTTTTTACTAAATAAATTTTTTTTCGGACGCTATGTGATTTAAGTAATTTCGAATACACAATGGATTAATAATATAACATAAAAAAATTCTTTTATTGTTACAGTAAAAAAAAATGCAAGAATTGAAATTCAATAAAAATATCTATGGTGTTTTTTATAGCTTTGCAGAAAGATATAACACACAAAAAGGAGTTAACATGCAATGGGAAAACTGTCAATCCAAATCTCATGAAAGCCTTTGAATATTTTTAGATTCAAAAGGGGAATTTTGTAAAAGACGCTCCACTTTTTGTATACACATTATTTGTATTCCAAAGAATACTAAAATACGTATACGAGATGCAACTTTAATTTTTTTTTTTTTTTTGGATGCATGTATTCGAAATATGAATGCAACGTGATTTTTTTAAAATATATCTTTTACATAAGAAAACCGTTCTGATTGAAATCAGGAAGATATATATTCAACATTTAATATTTTTTACCATTTACGTATTTTCATACTTAACGCAATTAAAACTCTTAAAAAGGAATTAAACCTTTCAATGGTACTGTCATATATAAATTTTTTAAAAATCCCAAAAATAATTTATTATTCGGAACTTTACCAGGGGTAAACGATCCATGGATTGAAAAAACTGTTTTTTTGGGTTTTGTCCGTGGGAGTGCGCGCATTTTTGGCAACGCAGACGATAAACTTTTTTACTGGTTATAAAAATAAAGATGTGGATGCAATAAAAAATATGTTACTTTGGTTTAAAGAAATTTAAATCAGTCACACGTGTAAGGACGTGTTTTTAAAAAAATGGAATGAATCCCCCACTGGCTTGCCTAAAAACTTATCAGGGTCCAAAAAGAATCCCGCACATATCAACAGTGTTTTTATCACGAAAAAAAGGATAAAGCCGTTTTGGACCCAAAGTTTCCGTTTCCTTTAAAGTTCTTTCGAAATTGGTGGATAGATTTTGATACTGGAGGGTCGACATTCCATTCTGTTTGAACAAGTCGCTCTACACGCGTGACTGATTTAAATTCCGTTAACCAATGTACGCACTGCACCTTTATCTGAGGCGTCCACATCTTTACTAATGAAGTCAGCATGAAAAGTTTATCGTCTGCGATTGCCGAATAATGCGCGCACGTGTGCGATCGGATTAGACTCAAAAAATCTCGGAGAGTTTTCCAATCAAGGAATGAACAGTTTATTATATTCTTAAGGGTAGTTCTGTAATAAGTCATTACTTTTGGATACTTTTAACATGGACACCCTGAATATTAACGGTATTGATAATAGATAGAGAATTGAATTTTATATGAATTATTCAACTAAATGTTAAAAAGGAGGAAAATGTATTTTAATTAAATGTTATATGTATATTTTTTCCATGATAATAATTCTAGTATTAAATTTTCCTTGTGATATCTAAAACATAAAAAGTTTAAGTATAGTCATGTTATATATATATATATACTGTTGTTTGTAAAAATGCAACACCATAATGGAATCATCAGAATTAAATGAAATTTAATGTACAAACGACTTGTATTGGTACAAATAAATGACGAAATTTTCAAAGCAAAAACAAACAAACAATATTAAGTGTCCGAAATCAATATTTGGTGCATCCAACAAGTGCTGCAATAAGGGCTGCTATACGACGGGGCATGGATTCAAATAGATTTTTAATGTCTGCTTGCGGAAGAGAATTTCATATTGCTTGTATGCGCAGCAAAAGTTCGTCTTTTGACGCTTCAGGACGCGGATCACAATCGAAACGCCTACCAACCAAATCCCACACATACTCAATAGACGAAATATCTGGTAAATAAGCAGGTCAAGGAAGAGGTTACATGTATTGGGCTGAACAGAAGTCTCGAACAGTCTTTGCAACATGTGGACATGCTTTATCCTGCTGAAAGATAGCTTCAGGGAAGCCTTGAAGGATGGGAACGATTTCGGGCTGTAGAACTTCACGGACGTACCTGTTGCTATTGAGATTACCCTCAATTTGTAGCAAAGTGGATCGTCCATGATATGAAATCGCACCACAAACCGTAGCTTCGGGTGTTAGGCCACTATGTCATTCGATAATACAGTCTGGAAGGCAGCATTCACTGGCATAGCGTCTGACACGAATGCGACCGTCATGGTCCCACGAATTTAAGCGTGATTCCTCTGAAAAGGCAACTTGGAGCCAATCAGCTTACCAGGCTATGTGTTCATGAGCCCATTGTAGATGCAGACGTCGATGGTTAGTCGTGAGAGGGATCATGTATTAGGGCACTCTTGCACGCAATATATGGTGCAGCATACTTCGACGAATTGACGAAGCCGACATTAGTGTACCTGTAGCAGTACACCAACGTGCTACCTGGAAGAAGCTTTACGGTCATTCACCACCATGGGTAGCAGGCATCGATCGTCGCGTTCTGACGTTACCTTCCGTCGTCCTCTATCAGTTTTTCGATTTGTTTGGTGCTCGTTGGTCCACTGCTCTCAAACTCGCATCACTGTGGAGCTGTTCCGCTGCACATGAGCTCGTATTGCGTGATAAGAAAATCTTCCCTCTCGAAGACCGATAATCCTCCCCCGTTCAAACTTCGTAAGTTATTGGAATTTCTCATTTCGTCGAGGCCCGTCGACAGCCCTCTATTTATACGCTTTCAGCATCAGTTCAGAGGGCACTGCACACGCCACGCATGCGTGGTGGCTCTGAAACTTCACTATTTCGCGCAAATTCTATAATTGATATTTGCTGTGCAAAGTTATTAGCCTCTTATTCTGATGATTCCTTCGTGGTGTTACATTTTTTACAAACAGCAGTGCAGTTACTTTGCTTACAGCCATTCTTATTCATACTATCACTTGAGCGTCTTAATACCTCAAGAACTTATTTTTTAGGCTTAACCCTTTCGTGGGCAGTGGCTAATAGGTCTAGCCACATACTAAAAAATTTTTCTCCAAGCGGGTGGTGGATATTTATTCCATCCACTTGCGTTAATTGAAGTTAAAGCGCATAAAAATCAATACAGATGGTAGCACAATGCCTTTTTTCCCATTTCATGTTGTCTGATGGGTAGTTAAAAACAGTTTTTCTTGGTGTATATCTACAAATTGTATTTTTATCACTATAAATAAAATGTTTGATCTTTGAAAAAAAATTCGACATGTCTTAAATGTACTTTACTCTTAACTGAATTGATTAAGCAAATGTGCAATTAAAAAAAATTATTTAGGTATTTGGAAAGCTTTTATATGTGGATATAGGCTCCATCCACTGCCCACATAGAACAGAAAAAGGATCTTGAAATTTTCGCTCTTCATTTACTCGAGAGAAAGCTCTTAGCATCACGTGAGAATGTTGGGGATCGGAAATATAAACAAACTTTGTTTACAATATGTGGTACGAGATTCTTGGGCTCGAAAATCTTTCATTTTTACCTTTCTGCTCTTAGAAAACGTTTGCATATTATTGAGATGCATAAAATACTTTGAATAATTTTTACTTTTAGATGTGTAAATATTTTTGATTAGCATTTCCGTTTTATAAGATTATTGTACATTGATTTTTATTATTATTATTATCAAAGTAAATTAGAATTTGAGTATATTTGTATAACAATGCCCAGAAAAATTTATCTGTTCAAGAGGCTCTTGCTATATTTTAAGAATTGCCATCGAATCCTGCCAGCAGCCTCTAATAATAGTGATATTGATGATGAAGATTATGGGAATCAAGCGCTTGGCTAGCTATAGGGACTACTGGTCAAATTCTCATGATTTGTTTGATGAGTATATATTTCAACAAATGTCAGTTAAACGTTTCGCATATATTCTCTTTCACATCTGCGTATTAATGATAATTCTTTACAGCCGAAGTAGGGCAGCGATAATTTTGACAAACTATATAAAATACCGGAATTAAATAAAATATAAAATGTGAATATATACCAATTTCAATATATGTTATAGTAAGTATTCTATATTGTACAATTATTCTATTATTATTTTATTACACTTGTACTTTATATTTAATTGTTAGTGAAATATTTATTAGCATAAATGTTAATTTTTCATAAAAAGTTTATTGTAATATGATTCTTTATTTCTCTGTCCTTAAAAGTAAGTTAAGTGTCTTAAGTGCGCAGTAGCTGTAACGTCTAGCCACCCCACCCAGGAAAAAACAACTAATCAGATATTTTGTGTGTCTTAATAATGCCTATAGAGGATAGGAACATTACATTTATCAAGTATTTTATAACAGAAAAGTGTATTTTATATTTGTGTCCGTTAAAGTATACGACTACGTTCGGAACCGTGATTTTGCAAAAGCGTATAAATGGATAATATTTATGATATTAATTGTCACTTAGATTAGAAAATGTATATAAAATTATCTTAAGAATATTATTACAATAAAAAATTATTTAAGTACACTATGTACGAATGTATATCGGCACATTATAGTTATTTGATTGATTTCCATCTCAAGTACTTTCCTACCTCTTACTTATTAAAAAAATGTTAAACAAGACAATTTTCTTTTTGTCTTTTTTAAAAGAAAACTTTTATTTAATAAAGACATGAACTTATAAAAAGGGAAATTAAGATTTATTTGCTTATTTTAGGATTTGTTTAGAATTGGATTCTATATTTTATCAAAACCAATGCATTCATTATGAACTTACTTTCAAAGATCTGGTAAAAAAATTCCTTCTGATTTTCTTAGTAAGAATGCAACTGAATATGAATTAGAAATAAATACTATTTTTAAAGGAAGTTTTGCTTCAAACACTACACTGTCCATATAATTAGTGTTTTAACATTGAATTAAATTTAAAAAAATTAGATTTTATATCAAAAATTTCTGTATTATATTATATATTTATTCAATGAAATTATGTATGTATTTTCTTTAAAATTCAACCTTTTTTTTTTTTTTTCCTTTAAGGTATCCGACTACGTTCAGAACGTGATTTTACAAAAGCGTATAAATGGATAATATTTATGATATTTAGTGTGACTTCGATTAGAAAGTGTATACAAAATTATTTTAAGAATATTATTACAATAAAAAATTATTTAAGTACAATATTTTAGCAAAAAATTAACTTAGAATAATGTTGTTTTCAAAATGTTTTCCTTTTGTGAAAAATGCTTCTATTATAATAATATTTTTCCTGTATATAGCTCAGACCTCTCTCTGTACAGAGGCTCAACTAGAATTTTTGAAACATATAACTTAGAAGTGGATTTATCCATAGACATACAACAGAGGGGAGAAATTTTAAGAAAAAAAATGCTGATGATTATTTCAAAGGGTTGTAACTCCGAAAAAAATGTGAATTTTTTAAAACTCATATTTGGGCCTCTCTCTGTACAGATGTCTGAGCTATATACAGAGAAAATATTATTATAATAGAAGCATTTTTCACAAAAGGAGAACATTTGGAAAAAAGGTTATTCTAAGTTACTTTTTTTCCAAAATATTGTATTTAAATAATTTTTTTTGTCAAAATGTCCTTAAAACAATTTTATACATGTAGTCTAATCGAAGTGACACTAAATATGAAAATTATCCATTTATACGCTTTTTTAAAATCACGGTTCCGAACGTAGTCGGATACCTTAATCTTAAAAATCCTATCATATTTTATTCCTACTGTTCTGCATAATATTTAACTTTCATTTGCGCATCTTATATTAATGTTTTTTACAGAATTTTAATTATCCTTATAATGTATTTTACTTTGTAAAATTGTTTATGAATTTTTTTTTCAATTTTTAAAGCTGATTTATTTCTATTTTATTTCACCCATATAGAATCAAAAACTAGATTTACAATATATGTATATAAAATAAGATCAATTATATATATATATATTGTAAATCTATTGAAAATTACTGCGCTAAAAATAAAATTACTCCTTTTCTTAAATGATATAAAAGAAACACTGACAAAGGAGGTAAACTATTTTATTGAAATCCAAAATATTTCGCAATAATTTTAAATCTATTAAGGTGAATCTATTGACAGAAAATCACGTAAAGAGTCACTATCTCTGTGATAAAGAGTCACTATGTGATAAAAAGTCATTATCTCTGTGAAAAAAGAGTCACTATCTCTGTGCAAGAGTCACTATCTCTGAAAAAAAAGAGTCACTATTTCTGTGAAAAAGAGTCACTATCTCTGTGTTTCTTCACGTTTCCAATTATTCTTTTTTGAGGCCTTCATTTTATTTATTTATTTATTTATTACTACAGTGCTTCGAAATCAAGAAGAGAAATATGAATAGCCCTATAAAGCAGTTTTCTCAAACTTTAAATATTTGCGATCCAATATTCAATCGTAATTTTCATCGTGGCCTTCCATGCAATAGAAATGTATTAAATTCAATAATACTTTATTTTGACTCTAAGCCTACAATTTGACTTTAATCTCTTAAGTACTGCCAGCGTATATAAACTTCTCGCTCAGCCAGTGTGTTAATTACCCCCAACGTATATTTACGTCTTTCCGAAGTACGTTCTTTTCTGTGAACTGCTACTTGTAAAATAATTCCGAAGGCTTTGAAATGCAATAAAATGACCTGGACAATGTTTGCAAAGGATTTACTTATTTTAGGGTATTTTATTATTTATTCCTATACTACTCCTTCCCCCCCATACACCACATACGCTCGCCTACGTGTTAAACGGTGTTATTGGGGAACGAATCACGTAATTTTCAATCGACATTGAAATAATTAAGTATGAACCAGACAAATCATCAGGATAATTGTTATATGCAAAAATTAATTTTATATATAAAGAGCCCATGGGGTTACTGGTAATTATTAAACGTTCTTAACATAGTATTGTTAAAAATTCTTTTTAAAAGATTGAGCAGTACTGATATATGAATGTTTTTTTTTTGTTTACTTTCAGAAAAATTTAAAAATTTTTAAAATAATCTTTTTCTTTACTTTTAATAGGCTCGCGTCCCCCTTGTGGGTTATGCCCTTGGGGGGGGCCCCAATTGGAGAAATACTGCTATAATGAATTACGATAGCCTAGCTGGTTCGAAAACCATGTGCTATGGATTCATCTCTACAGAAAGTTGGACAGAGAGATTAATGTCCATTAAATTTTTTAAGATTTTATAATCAATATGACGTTGAAATGCAAATGAAAGGGTTCCAACTCATCATTTACCCTAGATTCAAAACTATGACATTTCCAACAGCCTTCGTTTGCTACTTTCTCAACAACAATTTAAACTAAACAGAATAAATTAATATTGTAATCAATAGTGTTCAATTAAGATGTTCTATAGTTATTATGTTATTCACCAAAATTATTTACCTTCTATGTAAAACAATGTATGCATGTAAAATTTTATTTTCCAGTCATCCTGCCATACATTGCTAGAATATTAAATCGTTTATCGTAATTCATTTACTAATATACTTTCCTTTTACATTGCTTTAAAAATTAATAATGACTTTTGTACGTCCCATCATTTATCATTCGGAGTTTACTTTTTTTACTTTGAATGTTATTAACATTTTATTTTTGC
>BMAV01018992.1:0-37059 GCA_019973955.1 Trichonephila inaurata madagascariensis
ATTTTTTTTTGATTACCATTTTTTATTTTCACTATTTTATTGTTTGATATGATAATATTTTCCAATAAAAATTTTTTTTAAAAAAACATTATCTGCTAGTTATAATCGAATCTTATTATGAAGGAATTTAGGGGGAAGCAGCTCTTATTCGGGATGTCGAATAGATTTGAAAAGCTAATCTTCAGTTAATGTATGGAAATTCTTTTTATCAATTAATATTTGGAAGTGTCATTACTGTGTTTGTTGTTATAGTTTCGTTTTTTTTTAGAGCATTTTGTTTTTTAGTATTTCTTTTATTTTTAAATATTTCTACTGAGGTGTAATATGCGTTTCAAATGATGTTAGGTATTGTTTTCTATATGTTGAAAATTGATTGTTTGTAAAAGAGAAAAACGACGCCCTGACTCCTTTTAAAATTGGGGGCAAATGTAAGAATAATTAAATTAGATTAAAAATTAAATTCCCTGTCTAGTAATTCACTTTTATATTACCTCCTCACCTCTTCAAGTATCAAACTCCCATTTATTTCTTCCGAACATATGGCCTAGCCAATAAACATGTCTAATTCCAGATCGTTATTTTTAATAGCCTATATGTCAGAATTAACTTTCAAGAACACTCATAGACTCCGTGATCGGTGTTTTAAGTGCTTAACCCACTTAAGATTATTCGGTGGCGTTCTTTCTCTCTCTACCTCTAGCTTCAGATGATGTCTAACTTTGATCAAATAAAGACCTTTTTAAAACTAAGTCTGTTTCTGACTCTAAAATCATGTCATATATATACTTTTTAGTAAGAAAAGTATTACGTTGCTTTTCTTTTCTAATTTTCAAATTGGAACAGATAACAATTAAAATGCAACGTGTATTTTTATTATGTCAAAATGTGTGTCCAAATGTAAATGAAGTAGATTATATTCATATGTTACGTATCCTTTTAGGAGTGTGATTGCTCTTATGCGCTGCTGGCCACCGTAATTGCAACACCAAGAAAGACAAGAGATAGCACAACAAAATTTATTTTGTAGATAACAAGTTGACCAAGTATCAAATGATTAATTTTATAGACTTCTGTGAAGTGGGGTTCCTGCCAGAATCAGTAGCCAGAGTAGTCGCCATTGTTGGAGATCACCGCTGCCACACGCCTCGGCATTGATTCAAAGAGACTTTGGATGTATTCTTGGGCAAGACCAAGCAGCTTCCACACTTTGCCAAAGTTGATCTGGTGTGGATGCTGGGGGTGTAATCTGGGTCAATCGTTGAGCAACCATGGACCACATGTTTTCTATCGGTGAAAGATCCGGAGAGCGAGCCGGCCAGGAAAGTAATTCAATCTGGTGATTGACGAAGAACCTTTGGACAATGCGTGCCATTGGGTCAGCATTATCCTGTTTGTTAGGTTTTGGCCAAGCCCTGAAGGTAAGGAAGGACAACTGGCTCCAACACCTCGGAGATGTAGCGCTGGCTGCTTAAAGTACCGGCAATGCGTATTAGAGGAGTGCGAGAGTGATATCAAATACCGCCCCATTCTATAATATCCGATGCAGGACCAGTGTGGCGGTGCATAACGCAGCTGTTCAGCATCCTCTGTCCACGGTGTCTCCAGACTCGAATCCGACCATCGTGGTGTTGCAGACAGATGCGTGAGTCGTTAGTAAAGATTCACATCCTTCTTTCATGCCCTGGGAGAGACGTCGGGGCTGCGAAAAGGATAGCCCCAAGCAATGGACGCGCGGACAGATATTTCCTGTAAATGGCGTCGAAGGGACGTCGACACAAATGATCGTTAAAGACCAAGGCGTTTATGGTTCGATGTGACTAAAGATCCTCACTCCATGTGCCCAATTTGCCTGTCTCACGTGAAGTGGTGCACTGAGGTGGATGCGATCACCACGTCGGCCCTCGTGCCCTCCTGTTAAAACGGTCCATACCCGCATTACAGTTGTTGGTTTCGTCCCACTACCGTTTTCCCCCTAAAAAGAAACCCACAATCTCGGTAGGCCCTACCCTTCCTCTTCAAACTCGGATTTTGATAAAAGCTGATCCTGTTTCTACGGACGAACTGATCTTTTTTTGTAAACCACAAGAAAAAACACAAAAATTTTTATCTGCGCTGAAATTAATCCCATATTCCCCCCCCAAAATGTTTGAAATTTCATGTTATTTGCATGCTTCCTTCAGGGCATTTACGATGGCCAGCAGTGTATTTAGTAGAGTTGTGCATTTCCTACCCTGGGTTGTTTGATTTAATTTAGTGAAATAATAAATTAGAATTTGAACTAGTCATAGCTGATCTTTACTCGAAACCCCAAATATCAGCAACCTCAATGAGGTTGTTACAAACCTTCAGTTTAGAAAAAGAGGTTGTTTAGGGTTAGTTTTTGCAGAAATACTGGATTGAAACCGTTTAAGGATATGGGAATTTTGCCCTTCTGTTTTGTGAATCTTGCATCAATATTGTTTGCAGTGAGAATAACTTCTCATAATGGTGTATATGATGGAGAGCCGTTGGCAGGTTTGAGGCGGCTCGATGGTTACAAGTGGCCGAAAGTGGTCTCCCGACTAAGGAATCAAATCCAAACAAGGATAAATCCATCGTAAAATCGCCCAAAAATATCGACATCTACAAAGGATCACTACTTTTCCATTGCCCAAAGACAATGGGGACAACGGCTTTTCAGTTTGCTCGTGACCTTGCTGTTGTACTTGGAAAAAGAATTTCAAGGCAGACAGTTTACACCCATTTTGGTTTCTATACCCGGCGTCTTGTCTGGTGCATCCCTTTGACTGCAAGGCCCGGGAAGAGTGCCCCAAACATCATCGGGGCAGAATGGGGGGGTTTCTTTTCGTGATGAGCGAAAATGATTTTTCGTCTAATTTACCGGAGCTTGCAGATCGAAAGATGTGGTCCTTGTGTGCGATGGCATAATGTTTAGAATTCGTACACTACTGTGCGAGGACTGTCAACTCACAGCGCTGAAGAATGAGATCCTGGAAGCCTATGTGAGGTTTCTATGCACAGAACTCACATTGTGGATGAATTTCATGAAGGTGGTTTTTGATCACAACCCCATTCAAAAAGGTTTGGGAAAGGCAAAAGTCGATCGCGATAGACCAGTGGTAACACTTAACAGTAAAAACACTTGGGTGTGACCGCCTGAAGATTTTAGCAATTAGTAACTACAGACGGAAATATTGAAGATTGGCTGAAGTATGCAGACTATATATATAAGTCTTCTACTGACTATAACAACAAAAACTAACTTTATATAAAAATGTTATAATTTCTTAAGTATTTTGAATTGTTTGATTATAAATGCATCATTTGATATTATTATATTATTAACTGTTATTATGTTTGTATCTTGCGTTTTGCTTCAAATGCTGGTTGTAAAAGTGCTAATTTTTTTTATTTTAGTTCTGTAGGTAAGTACATATTCCGTACTTATTATTAAAATATTGTAGACCTTTTCCTACCTCATCACACCTAAGACTCTGGGCATTGGAGCACACAAGATATTTTAAAGGGGTCGAGGGTCGAAAATCTACCATGCTCTTATCACACACCAATACGCAACCAAACATATAATTTTTTATTATTATTTTGTACATTATTGGGAAATAAACAGTAAAAAATAAATTATTAAATAAATAATCAGCATTAATTAGTAAAAAAATTATTAACAAAAACTTTACGTACTATATACATGGGTGAGTGAGTGATTATTAACGTCGCACTGTTCAGCTACACGAGGGCTTTTGGCGACGGACCACGTAATTTTGAACCATGGTCAAGTGACGTGGACGACACCTGAGCTGGCACCCCTCTCCTAACTACCACACCAACGGGAGGACGTTTCAGCTCTCGACAGATTTAGCGTGCATCGCTGCCCTACACGGAGGGTCTTTAGTGGTACTGGGCTCGAACTCGTGACAAAGCCAGCCACGATCCGATACCTATACCACTCGGCTACCGCGGCCTACTATATACATGGGATTATAATCAATCCGAAAACGAATCAATGGTTATGAGGGAAGGTCCAGACCCGTGGACTCCCCCTTCTTTATGTGCCCCTTTGACACTGGGTGAACCACAACACCTTGAAAAAATTAGAAGTACTCCGCGTGCCCTGGAAAAGTCTGCCCACCCCTGGTCTAGGAAAAGCCAGCTCTTATCCCAGCATCCCCTAGGAATTAAAAGTCGCGCTTTTGGAAAAATGAGCCTTGTTGCTACTGAACATAAACAGTGTTGCACCTCGTTGTGAGGCTTGTTCACAACGATCACATAGACAGACTTTTTCCGAGGTAAATGCTTTGTCTAATTCAGGATTTCAAACTTTTTGATATGACTTGTATCTTAATTATAGATTAAAATCTTTTCCATATTGTTATGTTGCTATATTCATTCTGACATTGTAATATGTCCCTGTACCAAATTTCCTCGCAACGTGTTAAATCAGTTTTCACCGTTTTTACGTTTATGATCTTTATTTTGGACACGTATAGGAAAAATTAGCATTCATTATGAGACTATAGATAAAAAAATCTTCTGTTGTTGAATCGTGACAATAGTACAGGGCGCCTGTCACCAATAGACGAATCCAAATGCAGAAAGAGGGAGAGAGTAGGATAAAAGAATGCGAAGATTCTCTCGTAGATGTTTTCATAATTACGCTTCTTTGAACAATTATTGTCAACTTATTCATTATTATTCTTTTTCTTAACGAAATATTTTCTTTTTAGTTGATTGCAAACGCAAAAATCTAGCCTTTCCCTATTTTGCCATTACGAGCCGTTAGTTAACGTATGCGTATTCCCGAATGTATCCACGGTGGGAATATATATTGAATTATTTCCAATTTAAATTTTTTTCGAGATACGTATATAATGTTTGTAAGTGCATAATAGACAATCTGATATTATCAGAATGCATAACTCTTTTTGGGTTGCTAGTTTGATATAGGAGTGCTACTCGCCAAGTTGTTGTTTATGTTCACCAAGATATTTTTATCGTGTGGTTTCCATGGGGATAAAACGTATATTAGAGTTAAATTTTATTGGCCTTTTTCTCTGCAGTAACCCTATTAATTTCAGACGAATTCTAATTCGATTTCTTTCAAAATTTAACCATTTCCATTGCATTTGTTCTTCAAGCTACTATTTCGGTCTTCTGTTGTATTTTGTGCTATTTTCGAATATGGATATTTTTAATATCATTGATTAGTATCAGGATATTTTTTAAAGAATGAGTGCTGTGCTTTTAATTATTGGCATAAATCACACATTTCCATTTTATTTTACTTTTTAGTAATACTCTTTTGAACGTTCCTTGTTCGATGAGATTCATGCCTTGTTCCATGTTCGATGAAGGAACTCGCAGTTTCTGGAATATTGCAAGTTATCAACACTTTTTAATTGATATTCATTATTAATTTTTAATACATATTATATAATTATTCTATTTATATAATATAATATAATATAATAATTATTATATATAATGATTGTTTTTTATATTATTTATTTATAATAATTATTTTTTTATTTTACTTTTTTATAAATATTACAAATGTTATTTATTTATAATTATTAATATATAAAAATATTATATGAATATTATCATACATCATAATTATTATTAAATTACATTATATGATAATAATAATATATTACATAATATTTTATTATTACATTACATTAGTATTCATTATTGATTGTATTGGTTATTTTTAATCTTTTCCTATATTCTTCACATCTGAAGTATATTTCAAAACAGTTCTTTACAATTATTTTCCTGATAATTTGTTACATCTAGATCGTCCTCTTGGATTACAGGTAACTCGACAACAACCGCTGTTTGGCGCGTATCAAATTAGTTACCTTTGTGGAGTTACGCATTCTGATAATTAGGTCGACGATATATTGTACTCACCAACTATATCTACTGCTTCCGTACTTAAAAAATTTCCACCCGATTATCCCAGTCGGTTATATAGTTTCACTTATTAATCAAGTGCAATACTGCTTGAGTATCGTGTTATCAAAAGCAAAAGATAACAGTATCAGAAAAACATGCCGATAACAACGGATGAAAAAAACATTTTTTTTTCCAGCTGAGGTAAGATGATTTTTCTGTTCCAATGTCCGATAGAGAAAGATAAGATGCTTCAGCGCACAATAACATTCCAAAACGTGAAGTTGTCACAAAAAGGTAAGAAAACGTTCTATTGGAATTTAGCATCTGACAGCTACTGTTTATGCAACTTATTTATGCTTTGAAAGAGAGAGCCTTTTTAAAGAATTTCATTACATCTCTGACATTTAGAGAAAGGTAACAGTTGACTCATTTTTTATATATATTAATGTAATAATAAAGGTGAAAGCATTTTTACATAAAATATTTTAATATGCTAGCAGCATTTTTTTAAAAAATACATTAATTTTTAATTTTGTTCCATTAGACAGTAAAAACTTTATAAACTCCAATTTTTTTTAGAATTTTTTAATTTTGAAGCTGAATTTAATATTTATGTCAGGCATTTATTTTATCATCGAATATTATTTAACTAATATGTATGTATATTTGTATAAGAATGAGAATAAATATGCAACTATTCCAATGATTTAAAGATAAAACGAACAATCTTCAAGAGGGTTTCATACAAGCAATACCATCACTGTGATTATTGTATGATAAATTTCATTATCTCTGACTCGCATTTATATATTATTAAATTATATTTCTCTCCAGAAAATAATGTCAATTTTTGATTATTACTTATAGTAGATATTTATTGTTATATATAATACTTTTAAATGTAGCATTAACTCACCAATACCATTAAAACAATACGACCTACTCAAAATAATTTACCATAAGAAAACAGCATCCAATTTATGTGGAATGTTTTTTCTATCGATTGTGAAAGCATTCGACACCAACCCAGTTTTGTAAATTCAATAAAATCAATTTATTTTGAGGAGATGCTAAAATTTTTCATCTTCGTTTTGATTGAAATTCGATGGCAATAATTTGTAACCAATACACAGAATGCAAGAGAAATATTCAAATGCTTTTGTGTTACTTCACCAGTTTTTTTACATACATTTAAATTGTTCCTTCCTACTTAAACTTTAAAATGAGATATTCATAAGAAATAATTATTTTATTTAAAACTCACAATATAAAGAATTTTATACACAATTATTTCAATTAGGTTATTAAAACAGAAGAAAAGAAATTATGAATGAACTTTTGCCACTGTGTGTATTTTTTTTCAGAAAAGATTATACCGATCAAATATCAGCTGTGAAATTGTTTTTAAATGAATTGTCAAAATAATTTAAAATTTGAAAGCTGTGGATTTTTTTTTACTATAAAGTAAAAATATAGAGATTTTTTTTTAGTAAAAACTTGACCAAATCAACTTGCGAATGAGATTAAAATGTGTGTTATATGGAATAGAGTGAAACTATAACGTATTAACTATTTTAATCTGCAACAATAAACTTTCCTGCTAATAAAATACATTGAAAAATTCTGGGAAAAAGACATTTCCATTTTTTTTAAAAAAAACTATTGTTAACATATTTTTCGGTTTATTTAAGCAATTTATTATTATTATTTAATCATTTAAGAAAAATACATGGGTTCCTATAAACAATAATCTGACAAGTTTCTCGTGTCTAAATTTTTAAAAAAATTTAATATAAAATAAAACACAGACTTTATGTGTTTCAATTGTTTTCTTAAAATTTGTCTGTAAATTAATTTACCTTACTGGCCATTAAAAGTGCTACATCAAGAAGGCGACATACTATAGACGTGAAATTTAAACGACAGAAAGAAGGTGCTGTGATATGCAAATGATTAGCCTTTCAGAACATAGCAGGCGCCAGTAGCGACACTTAAAATGTGTCAGGAAATTGTTCAGCCGGTTTCTCATACACAAATTGCATTTGAACGTTGTTTCCTGGTGAAAAGTTACTGAGATGCCTCGTGTAAGAAGCATAAAGGCGTACCAACACGTTTCTGACTTTAAGGTGGTCTGATAAAGGTCGAATTGTAGTGTAACGGGATTGCGGTATATCGTATTGCTGCTCGCGTCGGTGGAACCGATGGGTTCAGGACGAGATGCTGTGCTAGATCTCAACGGCCCCCTATCACCAGCAGCCGAGAAGACAGACATGTTTCCCTCATGGATCGCCTTAATGGATCGTGCAGACATGACATGAGCCCCGATTCAAGAATTGAGGTCGCTTGCAAGACAACAAATGTCTGAACGAACAGTTCGAAGACGTTTGCAGCAGCATGGACTCTCAGCTTGGAGACCATGGCTGTGGCTACTCTTGACGCTGCATCATAGACAGAAACGTCTTCAATGGTGTGATCAACGACGAACCTGGGCTCACGAATGACAAAATAGGATTTTTTTCAGAGGAATCCAGGTCCTGTTTACAGCACAAAAAAGGCCGCATCCGAGTTTGGAAGCATCGCGGGGACGCACATTGGCAGCGTTCATTCGTCATCGCCATACTGGCCTATCCCTTGGCGTGATCGTATGGGATGCTACTGGATACACGTCTTGGTCATCTCTGGTCCGCATTGACGGCACTTTGAATAATGTGTATCACATTTCTGGTGTGTTTCGACCCTTGGCCCTACCCTATATGCGAGCCCTGCGAAGCCCTACGTTTCAACAAGCTAATGCACGACCACCTGTTGTCGGTATTGTACGGACCTTCCTTAATACGGAAAATGTCAGGCTGTCATCCTGGCTGTACGTTCACCAGATCTCTCGCCAGTAGAAAATGTCTGGCCCATGGCTGCGGAGTGACTGGCTCATCACCATACGCCAGTCACTACGGTTGATGAGGTGTGGAAGGTGCATGGGCATCTGTACTTATACATGCCATCCGATCTCTAATTGACTCAATGGCATGAATGGCATGTAAGTGCTGTGATTACTACCAGGGGTGGCTATTCTGGGTACTGATTTCTCAGGATCTATGCAGCCAAATTTCTTGAAAATTTAATCACTTGTTATTTTCAGTATAATATATTTGTCCAAAAAATATCAATTTGTTATCTGCATTTCTTCCTGGTGTAGCCATTTTAATGGCCAGTAGTGTAATATTGGATTAACTTTTCGATGAGCGAGTTATTTTTTTCAATTCCTACTATTAGCTCACACTCTCTCTATATTTATTTATTTATTTATCTTCGTGGAATTTTCAATCGTTGATAAAATACATTTTAATGCACACCATTGAGCTGAAATTTAATATACATGATGATTTTGGATGACAATAGAATAACTTAATTATAATTAATGAAAATTAATTGATTAAAGCTAATTATTTAAAGAATTACAAATACACCCACGTTGGCATCATTTTTGGTGACAGAGCGACCCTTTTGGCGACTTGTGTCAAAACTTTAAAAGGTTTTTTTTTTTCACGTTTTAAAGCATTCGGTTGAACTGAAATTTTATAGACACGATTGTTTTGGATGACAATACGATACTTTAATGATAATTAATAAAAATGAATTACCACTTAATGTTGTGATTCTGTGTCCTATGTATATTACTATTTATATTAATTGTAACTATTTAATAAAAAGTAGCTAAAATAAAATTTTTCTTTGTTGATCTAAGTAGGAATAGACTTAAATTTTTTTTTCTTATATTACTTGTTATTCATTACTTTTAATCTATTATCGTACTTTCAGAGTGTGTTGGTTAACATTCCAATAATTCTTATCAACGAAATTATAGGATGGCTTTTACATGGAAATTTTGAAAAAACACAAACCATTCAAAATATATTTTCTTTCTCTCCGCAAAACTTGTTTCTTTTTATTTTCTAAATCAATCAGCAACATATTTTTACATTAGATAAAAAGATTCAAATCATCATATTATATAAATTGAAGATAAAATTGTTTGATAAGTCATTTAAAATTAAAACACTGTTTTCGTTTCTAACAACTATGCTTTAGTTTTTTCTCTGTCTTTAAAATACTACAATTTAGTATAACCTTATTTTCATGGTGTACAAATTTAAGATGTAAAATAATATTAATCCGAAATCCTTTAAATATGTTTTAAAAATTCTCAACGGTTCACCTCCCGTTCCGATTCCTTAATTACAAATACAGTCGGACCTCTATATAACGGAGTCTCTAAATCCTGGAAAAAAAGTTCGTTGTATGGAAAATTCGTTATATAGAGATTCATCTTTTAATATACTTTATAAACCACATAAAACCAATTTCAAATTCATAAACACTATATATTAAAAAAAGTAATTATTCACGCCTTTTTTTTAAATAAATATATGATTATTTTATATATCTTACCCATCAAAAGAAAGGAAGAAAGAAAAACTGCAAGGAAAACAAGAAAAAAGAATGTCGTAGAATACACTGTATTTTCAATATTAAGAAAATAATTTTATATCAATATTAACGAATTTTGAGAATATTTTCTACTTTAAAGCATACAAGTCCTATTAAACACATGCATTATTTTATAACTAGAGCACAGATACACGGGACAACTCTACTGAGGATGAAAGGGATATCGAAGATGTTTCTAATGAACTAGACAATGGTGGTTAAAGGTTACACTTCTTGGATGAAACGTCAAGAGCTTTATTGCTCTCGGCGAGTTAGGATCTAATAAAACCAATTTAAGATCTATGATTACCATAAAATGTGTTAACTTGAAATACTCAGAAATACTTTCAAGGTATCCGACTACATTCGGAACCGTGATTTTAAAAAGGCACATAAATTAATAATTTTCATGATATTTAGTGTCATTTAGATTATAATACATGTATAAAATTGTTTTAAGGACATTTTGACAAAAAAATGTATTTAAATACAATACTTCGGCAAAAAATGAACTTAGACTAACCTTTTTTCAAAATACTCTCCTTTTGTGAAAAATGCTTCTATTATAATAATATTTTGCCTGTATATAGCTCAGACCTCTGTACAAACGCTCAACTATGATTTTTGAAAAATTCACGTTATTTTCAGAGATTACCCATTGAAATAATAATCAGCCGTTTTTTTTAAAAAAAATTTCTCCCCTCTGTTGTCGTAAAACATGGATAAGCTCACTTCTGAGTTATATATTTCAAAAATTCTAGTTGAGCCTCTGTACAGAGGTCTGAGCTATATACAAGCAAAATATTATTATAATAGAAGCATTTTTCACAAAAAGAGAATATTTTGAAAATGGGTAATTCTATGTTCATTTTTTGTCAAAATATTATACTTAACAATTTTTTATTGTAATACTATTCTTAAAACAATTTTATATACATTTTATGATCTAAGTGACACTAAATATTATAAATATTATCCATTTATACGCTTTTGCAAAATCACGGTTCCGAACGTAGTCGGATATCTTAAAAATAGGGAGAAAAAAAAATTGAATCACAAGAGAAAAAGTTCGTTATATAGAAAATGCACTTCGCTATTGAGAGGTTATTTTACAAAGAAAATCCTAAAATGTTCAAGGTTCCAAGAAAAAGTTCGCTCTATAGAAAAATTCGCAATATAGAAGTTCGACTGTATATTTCAAAATGAAAACGCCACGAAGCGTATTACAAAATGGGGCGTCTTAAGGCCTTAGCTTCATTTCGTTCCCGGCTCAAACTCAATTTGAATAATTTGAATGCTCGAAAGTCATTCCTGGACATGTTATAGTCTCCGAAAAACTACGAATCTCAAACTACATGTGAACTGGCAAAAGTGGCATTATTAGGGGATGACCGCGGCTCGGCAGAGGTCTTCCACCCTAAACCATCTTTACTCATTGAATCGAAATGCGGGAGGGGGTCGAGCGCATTTATTTGTTTCAGATGACCGTTGGTACGAGTATACTGTCTACTTTTAAGGGTCGCAAGTACTTTTTCATCATACAAAAAATCGTATGATATCTTTGGACCTAGGGCATCAAGAATTCTTAAGATGTTCCTGACTTTTTGGTAATTTTAGATTGAAGTTCAGTATAAGAAAGAGTCTCTGGGTCTACTTCGACACTTTTACAGAATTTTCGTACAGAATGATTTGAAATAAGTTTAAATTGAAAGAATCATTTTTAATTGATTGATATAGCACTTCAAAACAACAAGAGTCTGTTGGTGGGATCTCGTTATTTTGTCAATTGACGAAGACGACAGAGGAGGAGCTGCACCACCCTCACTGCCCAAGCTTACACACCATGCTATAATGAGTAATTTGATCGCCGACAGATTTAGTAGGCTTCAACTTCTCTACACGGTGGGTCTTTAATATAACCAGAGATCGACAGAAACAACGTCGGGCACGAGTTCGAGTCTAGTCATCCGGCTATCACAGACATTTTTTCAGTCTTGAGAAATAATTTTCTGCAAGTATGTTTGTATATGCAGATTCAAATTAAAGCCGAAGAAAAAAAGAATACATCTGGATTTTACAAAATCCGTCAGGGCACCGTAGTGCCTTCAGAAATGGTGCAGGCCTCATGCAGTTCGCAAATATCTTAGGGAATGACATTGAGTGCAAATGGTTATAAAATAGGGTTTTCAGGCCTGGATTTCTTCAAATCCCGAAATCCCGGGATTTAATTTTTGTCTGAGTTATATTTAAAAATTTTTTTACTCATCAAAATTTTCTAAGAATTTAAATATGAGAATATTTATATTTTGTTTATGAAATATGTATGTAGAATTTCTTTGTGCAATTATGAGTGCTATAAGTAAAAAATTATATACAGCTCTCATTTCTTATATGGGAGAATGTCGCACAGATCGAAGCGGCTTACTGCAATACGTCTCAGGAACAGATTTTGTCACAATTCCTTCTTCAATTAAATGCCGTAACTTAATTATGGACCTGCTTGAGACTTATCCCTTCAAATCTCACTGCACTACTCATACAACTGGATCTTCTATATTTCAAATGAGGTAACACTTGAAATGGATTCACATTCTGATTCAATAACTGCATCAATTTGTACACAAAAACCATTAAGTGTAGCTGAAGAACGAGATAAAGTTCTATGCACCAATGCAGCCTATTAGATTTGAGACACTGTCATCAAAAATTCAAAAAGAAATGTCCCTTTTTTGAAAATGGAGGGAGACATGGTGACTACTTAGAAAAAACGTACTCCTATTGAACCCTTTTTCTACCGCATTATGTTTACTGCAGTTTTTTTTCAAGCAATATTTTTTAATCCCTACATTGAAAACCAATACTCAACTTTAGGAAATTTATATATATAATCCCTTAGAGCTACTTAATTAATTAAAGAAATTCAACTGTAAAATTAATTACATACATTGTTCACTTAAAATAAATACCCAAATCGTACTTGGTACTACATTTTTACACTGATTCATACCCCTCTCTCAAAATTGGGATGAAACCGAACTAAATCGTTCTGTCATCTGTATGGTGCTCAAAGCCACGACTAACGACAGGCGTCACTTAGCCCTTTACCATGATGAATTTCGTGGGCCTTGATCTGGCCTTTGCCGATCTTGCGGCATTAGTAACAAAAACAACACTGACTCAGCATTTCGGAATAGAACTAGTAAGAAATTATAAAAATTAATATAGAGCAAGCCACGTTTTTATAACAATGACATTAATTTTCTCTTTAATCATTTTATTCTTCTATTAAGAATTATTTTTTTCCTTTTGAGTTCGATTCCCTATAAAAGCGTGCTTTTAGTTTTTTTAAAACTATAATTTCTTACCAGCTTATTTACAGAAACACAAAAAAATGAATAAATGTTATTTTTTTTTTCAATTTCTTTATGTACTATTTTCATTTGTTTTTTATGATGAATTGTTTTGTTACAATAAATAATAACATTAAAACAATTTTTTAATTATGTCTTGAATTATATTATGTAATTTCAACTGTGCTAATGTGTAAGTATTTTTCATAAATAGTCCGATCCTTACACCGGGACCAATCCCGAAATTCCGAGAGTGAAACACGAGATTTATTGTAAAGTATTTTCTAATGGATGAGAGAAATACTAACCGTTATTATCTATTTTAAAGGAAATACATGACGACTTGTTTCTTAAGTCTTTTTAAAAACGAAGATTTCGAAATGGGATGAAAACTGAGTAACATTCGCTTGCGCTATTTGTCGACAAGCAAGCCATTACAATGGAATGGAAAGAAGTGAGAAAAAAAACGATATGTTTAGAAATAAGCTAATTATTTTTCGCTCTTTCTTAACTTTTTCAAATTAAAAAAACTTGAACAGAGAAGGGATGGGATTCGAGATATTGCTGCTCTGTTTCGAAAGTGGAAAAGATATAGAGCGTGAATATTTTGTCAAGAGATTCTATTTCGGAATGTCTGATTCTTTCATTTAGTTTTTTATTCGAGACGTGTGATTTATTTTTGAAAAAAAAAATGTAAGGTAAATTTTTTAAAGCCTTTTTCAATTCCTACTATTAGCTCACTCTCTCTAGATATTTATTTATCTTGTTCAAATTTTCAATTTTTAATAAAATACTTTCTATTCATCCAATTAAGTTCAAATATATTTGTTTAAACTTGTAGTGGATAACACTTGATGTTAATACAGTTTTTTCAAATATTAATTAATTAATTAAATTTTATTAAATTAATTACTGGTTTTTGACGCCAACTTAGATTCGTCTCTATTGTTGTAACAAATGTAACTGTTCAAAGAAAGACAAAAGTTGGCGTCGAAAACCTGTTTTTCAGCCAAATTAGCTAAACCGGTTGTGCATTGTTACAACAATGCAGTCAAATCATGCTCTTTTTTCAATTCCTCTCTACACACTCTTGGCTCACTCTCTCCCTATACATATATCTTATTCAAATTTTCAATCGTTAATCAAATAATTTTGCGCAATTAAGCTTTATTATTGTAACATTACATGTATTTAGAGAGAGAAACACTATTAAAGCCATGTATCTTACACGGGGTTCCTCCACACGCAGGACTTTTTCAAATGACGTTTTCCAAAATACAAGGCATTTTTTTTATAAAGGATTATGCGAATTTAAAAATTCTAATCTATTAAATAAGCACTTATATATATATACAGCCACAACAAAATGGGAGTCCTTTCTGAAGTGAATATTAAAAAATAAATAAAACTATCCGAAATGCTTAAAAAATCAATAATAGTTAGATTGTACAAATAAAACTGTATTTCCCTTGATTCCCTTGTGGACGTGGTAGCCGACTTATTATGATCGCGAAATCTAATCATGTGCTACTAAGAACCCGTCAAGTAGAGTTAGAGCTATATTTATGTCGCACTATGAAGCTACACAAGGACTATTGGTGACGGTCCTCGGGATTTTGAACAATGGTCAAGTGACGAGGACGACACCTGAGTTAGCACACCACACCTAGGGGGAGGACGTTTGAGCCTCAACATATTTAACGTGCATCATCCCCTTCTAAACCGTGGGTCTTCAGAGGTACTAGATTTGAATTAGACCACGAGTCCGTTTCCTTGACCTTTAGGCTATGGCGGCACAGAGTTGCTTTGAAATGCAGTGCTAACAAACAATCCAATTCTACCATTTACCTGGACCGCTGTAGTCTAGTGGTCATATACAGAGCTCGGGGGTGGGCCTGTCATGAGTTCGAGCCCTAGTTCCACTGAAGACCCGCTGCGTAAAATGCCTAATGCACGTTAAGTCTGTCGGGATTCAATGTCCTCCCGTTGGTAGGATGTGGAAATTCGGAAAGGAGGTTGCCACAGCTCAGTTGTCGTCCTAGTTACTCAACCGAGGTTCAAAATGACTAGGTTAATCACCAATAGCCCTAGTGTCCTCCTAGTCTCGAGTCCTCGGAATGATAGAAACAAGGCCGGCCACGAGTTCGCCACCATGAACCTGGTCGTATCACGACCATGGCCATGATACCAGAGTTGCACGCATACTTCCCATGAATATCTATTACACTCAGTGCAATAGCCTTATAACAATTATCTTTCTTGTATATGAAATGGATCGATCTAATGACGTATTGTTTTTGAATACTCATACAGAATGGAAGGTTACAAATTAATATTTTAACCATTTCATATCATCACAAGGTTAGTGACTGAATGAAGCCATAGGTTAAGATACATCTTTTGTCAGCATCATCGTTTTCCAGTTATAAGGAATTAAGAAACGTGAAGAAAAAAATTAAGGACTAGGACGTCTTTGGAGTTCATTCACTTTGACAAATTAAAAATGTTTTTGGAGAAAAGCCACTCCTTCGTCACGAGATCTCCGGAACTATTAGATTTACATCATTACTTTTATTCAGTAGACATCCGCTAAGAACGGATTTTACGAACGTTTACTCTCAAAGGAGGATTGCTATAGACAAAAATGTCTGTTTTTGAACTCTTTAAAATTCTGCAAGCAAGCTTATTTTGTTGAATAGGGATCTGCTGGGTTATTTTGAAATCTATTCCGAGGGGTGAGGATTTACGCCGACGTAAAAGTTAAATACAGCGTGATACGCTACCAGAGAGTCAGTACTGCAGGGTGTGTAGGGCAGTGTTTCTCAAACTGGGGGGCGAGATAACTCCACGAGGGGGGCGCGAGCCTATTGAAAAGTCGAAAGCAAAAGATTATTTTTAAAACATTATTAATTTACTGAAAGTAAACAAAAAAACCATTCTGTGACATAATAAAAAATAAAATACAAATTTACACTGATACAATACACTTATAAATGTATCAGTACTGCACGATGTATTTTATAATTAATTTGGCAATACTAAGTTAAGAACAAGTTTAATAATTACCAGGCTTGTCGTAATATCGGCTTGTCATGTATAAAATTATATACAAAAATTAACAATTACCTTAATAATTTTTTTTATACTGTTTATAATTAATCCCTTAACTGCAGATTAAAAGTTATGCATTAGGCATAACTTTTATAACCCTATGAAACCGTTTTCCATGTAGACGCTCTATGTGGCGCATGTGATGTATTGGAGGGGAATAAGAATAAATAAGCAAATCTTCTGAAGCAAGTAAATCCTTCGCAAACTCTGTCCAAGTGTTTTCATTGCATTCCAAAGTCTTCAGAATAATTTTATGGATAGCAGTGCACAGAAAAGATCGTATTTCTGAACGACGTATATATATACGCCTAGTACAATTAACATTTTGGCTGAGTGATACATATATATACGCCAGTGACATTTGTTAAAATCGTATTGCAGCTTTAGCGTCAGAGTATAGTATTATTGAATTCAAAACATTGTTATTGTATGGAAGGGGGACGTGATGGAAATTGTGATTGAATATTGGGGGGTCGCAAATATTGAAGCACTGGTGTAGGGGGGGGGGACAGAGACGACTTGGAATCATGTAGGAAACCAGGATCGCAAATGCCGTATTTGCAAGCTATGGTTGAAGGAAGCAGGGAAAAGAACAGCAACACATTAATACTACAGAAATAATTTTATTGAAATGACGAGCAAAGGTCGTCTCAAGGCGTGGCCCGGAATCAGGGCCTCGTCTTATTCTTGGTTCAGCCTTAAGGTATCGGAACCGTGATTTTGTAAAAGAGTATAAATGGATAATATTTATGATATTGAGTGTCACTTAGATCAAAAAATGTATATAAAATTGTTTTAAGAATAGTAATGCAATAAAGAATTATTTAAGTACAATATTTTGACAAAAAATGAACATAGAATGAGCAATTTTCAAAATATTCTCCTTTGTAAAAAATGCTTCTATTATAATAATATTTTGCCTGTCTATAGCTCAGATCTCTGTACAGAGGCTTAACTGGAATTTTTGAAATGTATTAGAAGTGGGTTTATCCATGTTTTACGATAACAGAGGGGATAAATTTTAAGAAAAAATGCCGATAATTATTTCAAATGGTTGTAACTCTGAAAATAATATGAATTTTTCAAAACTCATAGTTGAGCCTCTGTACAGAGATCTGAGCTATATACAGGCAAAATATTTTTATAATAGAAGCATTTTTCACAAAAGGAAAACATTTTGAAAAAAAGTTATTCTAAGTTAATTTTTTGCCAAAATATTATATTTCAATAATTTTTTTTTGTCAAAATACCCTTAAAACAATTTTATACATGTATTCTAATCTAAGTGACACTAAATATCAAGAAAATTATTCATTTATGCGCTTTTATAAAATCGCGGTTCCGAAGGTAGTCGGATACCTTAATTAGATCATGATTCGAATGATTTCAATTGTGAAATGTTATTTTAGGTTGTATTTTCGGAAAAATTTGGGTTACGTGTGATGACCGCGGTCCACATGTATAAACCTATACATCATCAATACTCATTCAGTCAAAGGCGGTGGTCGGTCGTGACGGTCTGTGTGATTGTAAGTCATACACATTTGCTTTGGGTTATTGTTTGTACTAGTATTTGACAACGTATGCTGTCTACTTTTAAAGGTCATAGGTGAGTCCACCTTTTCGTAGGGGCCTAGGGCCTCTAGAAGTATTAAGACGTCCCTGGTCGTCTGGTAGTCCTGGCAATGGAGCTGCATTCAATTTTTTACGTTCTGGAAGACTCCAGGCATGTCACATATTCTCTAGGCATTTGAGCGATGAAGGCTTCAAACCGAAGGAACGGGCCTCTCGTACACCCAACTCTTTAAGTGACCCTAGAAGTCCGCGCACTTTCAAAGACCTGTTGTAGCACAACCTTTCAATGAAATCTCATTAATGCGTTTCTTTTCTTTTCGTCTGCTTCTTTGCACCACAGCTCGGCATTCCGAGTGGTTTCTCTACATCAGGGGTGTCATACATTACGTTGGGAGAGCCGCACGTTACGATCTTCAAAAAATCAATAAAGTACGATTTTTATAGTGTATAAAGCAGCGTTTCTCAAACAGTGGGGTGCGCCCCCCTAGGGGGAACGAGCACATCAAAAACTCGAAAATAAAACATTATTTAAAACTATTTTTAATTTACCGAAAAGAAGTAAAACATAATACATTCTGACATAATAAACAAATAAACTACGCATTTACACTGATATAATATATTAATAAATGAATCGCTACTGCGCACTGTATTTGATAATTAATTTAACAATACTAAGTTAAGAACAAGTTTAAAAATTACCAGTACCCCCATGGGCTTGCCATTTTTATAAAATTATATAAAACAAATTAAATACTTATCTTGATAATTTGTACGGTTTATTATTAAATTCGTATTTTAGATTTACTTCAAAGTACATTATTATTGAATTCAATACATTGTTATTGTTAGGATGAAGGAAAGGGGTGCGAAGAAAATTATGACTGAAAATTGGGTCGCAAGTATTGAAAGTTTGAGAAGCACTGGTATAAAGTATTTACTAATGTAAAGATCAATGTATTGTATATAGTACACATGTAGTCGTTTTGATAAAACTTAATCTATACATATTTTATATTTTTGATAATTAAAAAAAAACCCATTCTTTTAAGAATTTCAATTTAACCTTACTTTTTAGAAGATACTTGGCATAAATTTTTTCACTAAGCATCTCATCAAGATTTGATTAAAAATACTGAGGTGATGTCATTCTAAAAATTGACGGGGGTTAATCATATATTTCTGAATTCTCACTATTTTTCATAAAGGAAAATAATTTCCCGCATAAATAAGTGTTTCTGAACATAGCCATATTCGCATAACAAACTATAAATTTTAGGAAAAAGATCTACGGATAAATACGAGTATGTATAAAAATCTAGAATTACAACTTCCGTAGATTTTTGCTTCACCAAAGAATCACATTGGGTTTAAATTCATTTATTTCTAAGCTTTCATCAACAATTTCAGTATTGATAGATAGAGATGAAGTAAAGGTGCGAAATTATAACTCATAGTTCTTAAAATTAGACTTAATAATTCCGTTTCGAACAGTCTCATTTTGTGAGCGTATTCAGTAAATTTTAATTCATGGGATTTTATCAACCTATATTGACTGCTTCCAAAGTGAGGTAAGTGTTTTCCTTTTCTATTTATTTTCGCCGTATAGTAATTATATTTAATATTATCAAATATAGTTGTAACAACTTTTTATTACAAGCTTAAAATTAAATTAGGATGGCTTGACTGAGAAAGCCAGGACCTCTATTCATTGTCCATCTTTTTATTCAGCACATTCGTAATATTTTTATTTCCAAGAAAATTACTCATTCACGCACCTTCCCCAGGATTTGAACCCGAGCCCACTCGGCAACACGCCGAGGGACATATCCACTATATTGGCTGGGCGGCGTGCTAAGTATTGGTCATAGGTAGCTTCATGATTTGTGTCATAGTGCCTTTTAAGAATATATTCCTTAGCAAATTAAATAGTGTTTAGATATCTGGCACATATTTGAATCTTATTTTGAACAAAAAAATATTACAGTTGCCATTTTTTTGAAAATTACGACGTTCTTTTTGAATTGATATTTCTTTACTTATTGTTGAAATTTAATTGTGGTTTCATTCGCAAACGATTAACTATACACTTCCCTTTATTTTAACCGTCCTGTGAATATTTTTTTCAAACTTTAAGAAACATCTCTGATTATCTCTTACTGATTAGACACTCCACATAGAAAAGGAAAAGAGAAAAGAAATAAAAGTTGAGCATACGAATAATCGTGTACCATCCATAGTACGGAATATGCATAATGCATTTCAGAAGTAATTTATTATAGTAAAATCAAATGAAAACTTTAATAAAATATATAAAAAAAATTTTAAGTGAAGGGTATTTCTATTATCAAAAAGAATTTCTTTTAAAACAAGAACAGGTAACAGTCAAATATATTATAGATTTATATATATATATATATATATATATATATATATATATATATATATATATATATATATATATATATATATATATATATATATATATATATATATATATATATATATATGATAATAGTTTATTACTATATACACATAAATATTTCATAGTTATAGTTATCTCCATAATCTAATATTAGGTAAAATTACATATTATTATTTTATTCATATTTACTCTAGTGTTATTAAAGTTATGCTATAATTTGCAACTCTTATTAATTTTTATTTCCATTCTTTTTATACTTTTGTTAAGTGCTACATTTCAGCCATTCACATGATTTAAATCTGCATTAGGGTCCAGAATCTGGCAATAACTTATTTATTGCACTCAGATTTAGCGCGGGCTTTGCATTTGTAAGTGCAATTTTTAGGTAAGTTACCTCTATCTTGTAATGGATTTAGATATTCCTATCCATTATTTTCAATTGGGTTTTGCTCAGTATTATTTACATAAAGGGGAAGGTTGGCTGGCCCAAAAACATGTTCAACCCCACTTTTATATCAATTATTTTATATATTAGCTGTCCTAAGTCAGCAATGTTTATAACACTGCAGCATCCATTTTATAATTTTTAACCTTGGTTACTCATATCGCCTTCATTGTGTGATTTTCCTACTAAGACTAAGCCTATATATATATATATATATATAGGCTTAGTCTCTACAAACAAGAGATAACATCCAACAATCACATTCGAAAAACACGTAGACAGTAGGAAAATCACACAATGAAGGACATATTATGAGAACATATATATATATAAGGTCCACCTCAAATAAATTTAAAAATAAAAAAAATTAAAAAAAAAACTTTAGAAACATGATATTTAAGAATTTTTAAAAGGAGTTAGCGGGCTGCTGTACACACCCTACACACCCTGCATGTTTGTCGGTCTGGCAGGGAATCCCCCTTGTGGTGTTCTTTACAACTGTGTGATCGTTCCTAAATTAAATGAAAGATTCTCATGGACTTGAGAGCAAAGAGGTTTCTTTTGGTAGGCAATTCTAACGTTTATTAACAATATAAATTCTAAGCTAAAAACTATTTTCGACAAAAACCGCTACATATCTGCTCTCTTGCTTCGTTACGAGTCGTTTCAGTTCTTTCCGACCGTTCATTTCCTGAGTGCTTTGTTTACAAAAGCTAGTTTCACATAGCGGGCGCTAGAGGGCGCAACACCCCTTCCGCTTTAGAATTTCGTCTTTTCCTTTTCAAATAAAGTGGCGTAGGCTAGCCCTAGATAAATGTTTTTAAATACAATCGAAAGCTTAAGAGTAGAATTGCGACTTTAAAAACAGTGGAGAGTTCTACAGCAACATGAAATATTTAGCGAAGCGGTCGGCTAAGAGCTAGTATATGTTAAATAGTAATTATGAAATCTGAAGTATTGAGTAATAATGAAAATGAAATCTAATATACGGCGTTGAAGTATGAATCTGTTTATATCACGCTTTGGTCATGTTTTTCTTACATTAAAAAAAAAAGCGAGCTTCTACCGTACCACATTACGTCTTCCAATCAAAAGAGTCTACGCCTGAAAAAAGTATATTTCGTTTTCATCTACATTTCTCATAAAACCTTTGATAGTTTCAAAATAGTATTACGGAAATTTGGGGACATCTCTATCTAAATAGTTATGCGGTCGAAATGAATTTTCACAGGCCACTGGACCACAACAGTAAATGAATCATTGTGAACTTGGTCGCCAAATATCACCAAATTGGAGACAAAAATTAAAGCATTTAGTAAAATCTAGAAGCGCCTAGAATTATTATTTGACTAGATAACTAGAGATTATTCTTCCAAACCTACATAACGTATATACAGGAAAACCTTTGATTTTTGTTCTGGAAAATTGTGACAATGAATTTAAATTTTTCGATAGGTGCGTGGTTTTTGAATCAGTATCATAGAATAATTTATATATTTGTGTTCCTGTTAGAAGAAAATTTTAGATTGGAGAGATCCAGAATAAATGTCTCCGAAAGAAGCTGCTGTTAATTGCGTGGAACATTCAAATATTCGAAAGACGAACAGTCGCCTAATAATAGTGGAAGTGTATCTGACGGGCGCGTGGAAGTTGGATTTCACTTTGACTTTTACTGGAAATATTCCTTACACTGTGAACTTGCTCTCCACACCTAGTAGACCTTTTAAACGTCTCGAAATTTAGTTTTTAGTGAAAGAATAGGGGGGGAGGCAAAACAAACAGAACGATTTACATTACAACGAAAGGTCGAAAACCTGCTTTTAAAAACGAAAAATAATAGCGCACTCGCTGAAAGGTTTTCGACCGGTTTGTGGTATCAAAAATTGATTTTAGCTGGTATTAAAATGCAAGGTTTTGAAAGTCACAATTGTTTCATTTACATTGAGCAAGAGTTTTCCGGTAGTGCCATTAAGGTCATTTTTTCTGGATTGTTGTTTATTTTATGGTTTCTTTAAGGGTTAAGTACAAGATTATAAAAGTAAGTAAATAAAAATTTCTTAAGGTCGCTATTTCATTTGTTAATTTTTGCAGAGTTGGAACTTTTCGTTTTGCCAATTCTGTTAGAGAGAGAGAAAAGTGTTAGTGGTTTTATTATAAATCCTGATTCTGACCTAAATTAGTAGAATAAAAACCAGGACTTCGAACCGAGAATTGGAAAAAACCGTTATTATGCTCAGAACGAAAACTAGAACTGAACTGAAAAAAATAATCGGTTTACTTCGGTTCGATATATCTTCTGTCATTTTGTTGCTGTAACCAACTTATTAATGTTATTATCATATAATGTTAATGTCATATAATTATCATCATTACGTGTTCAGTGCTTCTCAATTTTATGTTTTGCTGTTCACTTATACTTTCCTGTTTCAGTTTCGCATGAAACTACTTGCAAAAGGCAGATTTAATTCAGAATAAACTAGAAGTATGCATGATTTTTAAGTAAAATATCAGTATCTCAGTATGCGATCACTCACAGATGTTTGTACAGACTGTTTAGTTAGATAAGCCAGATTCATAAACCTAGTTGTCAAATACGATTTTGATGACGGATAACAATGCCAATGCTCAAAGTTTTCTGCGCACAGCTCTTATCGTACATGCTGGTTAATTGTACCATTTCACATAGTATACCATATTTTCAAAAAAAGGTTGTCGCAAGTAGTAGTATACCTTCTTAAATGGTCGCTATTATAACTGAGTGATCATGATCACACGAACTCGTGGCCGGCAATGTCAAGGCATAGGCGCCGCTAAAGACCTTCTATGCAGATGTTTCATCTGATAAGGTTCAAAGACCTCGCGTTCTTGTGATGTGGAAGTTTGGAGAGTGGATGTCAATTCAGGTGCCTTCTTCGTCACTGGACCGAGGTTCAAAGTTACAAGGTTCGTGCCCTCGTTTCGATACAAACAGTCAAAGTAGAGACCTTTCAATTGAAATAGATTTCTCAATGCTCATTAATTAAAATTCATAATTATTATTCGAATGTTCTTCCTTTTTAATATTTCACTTCCCCCCCAGAATTTCATCGGTATGCATTTTATTCCATTCAGTATAAAGGAAGTATTCAACATTGAAGGAAATATTTGAAAGCAGGTGGATGATCCCACTCGCGGCCTACACCGAACATGTTTGCGGTCCGGCCAATATATCGGCACACAATAATATGTAATGAAATTTAAAATATTCTCCCGAAAGAGAGAAAAGATGTCGTCGTAAGCATTACATTTTCTTGTTCTTTTTTATATATGCTTATTATTATCCGAAATAAACCTTACGCTTCTATGAATATTGATGTCCTTTTGCAGCCCACCCACAAACCTTGTTTGTTTCGCCCATGGCACCCCGGATCCACAGAGTGAATATCAGTAAACAGAATGCACAACAGATTTTCGAGTAGATGCTAAGCATTTAATATCCGAGTCAAAAACTTGACTAAAAAAGATTCAACTAAACAGATTAAATCCTGTAAGTTAGTAGCAGGCGTAAGTCATATAAGAACTGAATATATTTGCATACTTACCTGCATAATATCCTCCCCCTTAACGGGCTACTACCATAATAAAAATAATTATACCTTGAAATGTTAAATGAAGTCAAACTCTCTGCGTTCCTTTTAAACACTTATGTTTTTTTTTTTCTAAAATAGGATCTTTTACAATAACTTTTGATATTACAAAATTAAGAATTAGAACTCCTATGTACACTGGTGTTTAAAATTAACGTAATACCTCTTCGAAACAGAGTACGTCGAATACGTCAGTGTGCACGTGTGGGGGGACAGAGCGAGTTCAGCAACAGAATGTGCGTGCCAAAGTCGCATTCCGTTCGCCTGCACACCTCGCCGAAATTCTCGGTGCTTTTTATTTATTTTTTTTCTTGCAGCAGTGGGTTGAAATAAAATTTAAACAGTAAAAGGGAAAAATCACCGATGTTTAGATCAGGGGTGTCCAACACGCGGCCCGCCAGTACGTAAGTTGCGGCCCGCCGACTCTTTTTTAAATATCAGGTTTTTAAAGTTTTTCATTTTGAAATTTATATTATAATAAATCTACAATATATTTGCCTGTTACCTGTTCTTGTTTAAAATAAATCCTTTTTGATAATAGAAATGTCCTTTAGATTAAAATAGATTTCTATTTTATCAAAGACTTACATTTGATTTTTCTATAATAAATGACTTTTTTAATAAGTTCCAAATTGCATTATGCATATCCTTTACTATGGATGGTACACAAAAAAATTTCAGAACCTTATTTTAAAAACTTCTGAGCAATCGCTGTCCTCGTTTCAGCTTTTCGAAAAAAACACACGTCGAGTAAAACGCATTTTAAAGTTTGATATCTTGTGTAAAGTTATGGCATGTGCTTTTACTAAAACACTTGTAGTTTTTGTTTTAGTGAATGGAAAATAAAAGACCTGGTATTTTTATTAAGCTAATAAGATGGCCTATAAAATGAAATCATAAAAAAAAATTGTCAATTTTTGAAAAACATCATGATTTTAGAGTAGTCGGATAACTTGAAATATACTTTCATGAACATGTCTAAAGTCGCAGGGTGACAGACCTTCTAAGCTCCAATTCTTTTTTACTAATCTTCGAAGGCCTATAATTCCGAAAATCAAAGAATGGGTGAGAGAAAAAAAAATGCACTGAATTGCTTTTAGGAAGGAAGTAATACCGAGATATGTGTGTGTGAAGGGAGAAGAGTAAACTATTTTTGTACCCAAACAGATGAACAAGTTACAGAGAGCTCGCTCTAACTGGAGAAATACATTCTCCGAGGTTCACAACTGAATCAGATAAGATGAGATGTAATTTTTTCTTGTTTCTTTCAATTGTAATGGTTGACGACTCGGAAAATGTAACATTCAAAGCTGGCTCTAACAGTTTTGCCACCCCGGACAAAAATGGAAAATGCCGTCCCTCTCTCCAAAGTAAAACATTATATATATATATATATATAAAGTCTTAAAAAATACAAAAAAAAAATCGAAATTAAAGACATAATTAACTGTTACTATTTCAAATTTCAAACGAGTAAAATGTAAGAGAAGAAATATCCCATTTCAGCAGGCCATTTTCTTCAAAAAAAGTCTACTAGTATCTACAAGCGTTTATTTTAACCTATAGTAGATACACTCAAGACTAAAATAAAACATCTCTTGTGGCTCTCTATCTACCAAAAACTCTTATTACCCCTGTTCACTTTTGGACAACTGATACCGGACATCTTGTGGGTGAAAGGCACGTCCACTGTGGCCTCTCTCAAGGATGGGGAGAAAGTTTCTAGTGAAAAATGTGCAAACATATCAAATTTTATGGTTTAACATATACTCCCACTTTGAACCATCAACATAAAAGAAAGTGGACATTAAACATACAGATTACAAATAAGGAAATATGATACGTTAAATGAAATATCAAATTCACACCCAATAATATTTAAGAAATTGTATCAAAAATTTTTTTGTAACAAAAAGGAAAATATTTTTTAAATTCGATCCAAATGCCGCCCCCAGGCAGGGGTCCGGTTTGTCCGGCCCTAGAACCGCCCTGTAGCATTGTATGAAAATTAGCAACTTTCGCAGAATTTAACATGAAACCTGAAGAAATTTTAATGCCTTCTAAAGATTTCGACTGTGTGTGTGCGAGCTTAATAAATTAACATTAAATAAAATTTACTATGGGAATATCAGTTAACCTTTTTTTTTCTGCTATCCTACTTCTCATTGGTCAGTACTTTCAGAAGGAATTCTCCCATTGGGTGTACTTGCATGTTTCTTATTCCAAATCAAATTTTAACTGCTTTTCTTTCGTTTGTATTTCCTCTTCTGTTGCATTGTGAAGGAAATCATATTTTTCTATTCAGTGATACTGTGCAAAACATGGAAAGATTTGAGTCTTAAGGTACCTGACTACGTTCGGAACCATGATTTTGCACAAAAGAGTATAAATGGATAATATTTAGTGTCACTTAGATTAGAAAATGTATATAAAATTGTTTTACGAAGAGTATTACAATAAACAATTATTTAAGAACAATATTTTGACAAAAAATGAACAAAGAATAACCCATTTTCAAAACATTCTCCTTTTGTGAAAAATGCTTCTATTATAATAATATTTTGCCTGTATATAGCCTGGTGATCTCTGTACAAAGTTAAGCTCAACTAGAATTTTGAAAATATAACTTAGAAGTGGGTTTATCCATGTTTTACGACAACAGAGGGGAGAAATTTTAAGAAAAAAACGCCGATAATTATTTCAATGGACTGTAACTCTGAAAATAATGTGAATTTTTTTTAAAAAAAAATAGTTCAGACTCTCTGGAGAAGTCTTTACTTTATATAAGCACACATACACACACACACACACACAAAATATTATTATTTTAGAAGCATTTTTTTATAAAAGGAGAACATTTTGAAAAAAAAAAAAGGTTATTCTAAGTTAATTTTTTGCTAAAATATTGCATTTAAATAAATTTTCTTTGTCAAAATTTCCTTAAAACAATTTTATACATGTATTCTAATCTAAGTGACACTAAATATCAAGAAAATTATCCATTTATACGCTTTTTTAAAATCACGGTTTCGAACGTAGTCGGATACCTTAAACTTTGTTTAAACCCAATGATCATTTATAAGCCTGGATACACTCGCATATATATATATATATAGAGAGAGAGAGAGAGAGAGAGAGTGACAACGACCAGATTGAATTAAGTATGCATTTATTTAGGGGTATTATCTACAAGGGATGGCTAAAATTTAGTAAAAAGTTATCGGGTGGTTGGATTCCACCAGGCGTCTCGTGGCTGCACCTTCGTCCCTCCTGTATCATCCCGTCCCTGTGTCGTCTCTCTCTCCGTCTTCCCGCGCAATCGTCCTATTCGTCTGTCGTCTCTTTATCCTCGAATCGCCTTGTCCGCTAGGTGGCGCTCTCTTGGCCTTACGTCATTAAAGGAATATAGGAAGGATATGAGAGAGATAACGTGCACATCCATTCCTACATCAGCCATCATGACCAGGCATGCGTCCTCGCATGTAAAATACAATGTATTTCAAAATGTCATGAAATAAAATTGAAAAGTTAGAGGAAATAAACTTACAAATAAAACAATTATTAAAACAGTCAAATATGTATCAGAAAATCAAAACTAATAATAAAGCATAAAAATAAAATAAAAAATATAGGTATACAGACGGAAAGACAAACAATACAAAGCAATCTTGAGTATGGCAGGATAATGTCAAAAAAAAGATGTAAAGTTTTCGTTTGTAATGTAACATTCATTTGTGTGTCCATGGTTTCAAGTATTCGGCACAAGTACTTGTTTTGCTGGGCCATCAAAATTTCCACATTTTTCGACGTTGTAGGTATCGTTAGGTTTTTACCTGAGTAATTTTATATGGACCGATAAATTTATTGCAGAGTTTTTGTCCAGGTCCGTGTTGCATTCTTTTAATAAAGCAACTAAGTCCTTAACACTATATATGCTAAACAAGGAGATTTTATCGAAGATTATAAGACTTTTGTTTTCATTTTGCACTTTTAATTATTTGCGCTTTTGCCGCTTTACGTAAGTTCTTCAGTCTTCATTAAATTCGAGTTGTAGCTGTTCGTCGATTAGTTAAGTTGAATGCGCAAATCAGTCTTGTTATTGATTTGTGTTCCAAAAGAGTAGTTCGCAAGTGAGTGGTGTTAATGCTTCGTTGGAATGTTGAGCTTAAGACTTCTTGTAGTGAAGGAACATGTTTGAACCATTTCAGGGATCGTCTTCTGACATCTTAGATAAGACAGAAATAATTTTTCGATTAATGCGTTCTACTTGATCATTTGCACGTGGCAAACCTGTAGTAATATGATGAAGTGAAATATTTTGTTCGGAACAATAAGCGTGGAATTCGCCGGAAGTGAATGTAGTTCCACGATCAGTCATAAGAAAACGAGGATTTCCAAATGTAGTTTTTGGATGTCTAATTTTTTTATTACCTCAGAAGTAGATGTAGTTTTAGTGGGGTATATATAACCAAACACAAATTTGGTGAAAGAGTCAATGACAGCTAAAATGAATTTGTAGTTTTTATGCGATGTTGCTAAAGGACCAAGATGATCAATATGGTATGTATTTAGTGTTATATTGTCATTGACAAGAGGATGGAGAAATCCTTCTGGTTTACCAGATTTTTTTTATTTTTCAATATACATGTTACACAATTAGAAATATATTTTTCAATTTTGGATTGAAGTTGTGGTATAAAAATAATTATTTTTATATGTTCTAGAGTTCTTTTAACTGAAAATGTCCATTGTCGTGAGCATTTTGATAAAGTGATGCTGCATCTCGTCGGGAATAACAAGGACTTCGGCACCGTCAATAAATTTATATAATATATTATTTTTAATACAATAGTTATCATATGACCATTTTGAAGAAGAGCCTTATGGAAAGAATATGTGAGTCGAGCTCTTGAGATTCTTTATCCATCGCACACAGAATCAGTACACTGATTTGTTAAGACCTGTATTCTACTTAAAGCATCAACATGGGCCATTTGTGAGCCAGAGCGATGTAAAATGGTGGTGTAATCATAATCTTGTAAATTCAGAGCCCAACGCGCGATTCATGTGTTTAGATCTTTCTCTTACTCATAGTTTTTTTGTAAATGCATTACAATCAGTAATTATTTTAAAAGGCATTCCTAAAATGTACACTTTAAATTTTTGAGACCTTCTATGATTGCTAAACTGAGTTCGTAGCTGTTTTTTCTCGGTTTCGGACGTTTTTCTAGACATGTAATATATAGGATGTAAGGATTTATCATCAGAGTGATCTTTGTAATAAAAACAGCAGCAAGTCCGTCGGATTGACGCATCAGTATGTATTTCAGTTTCACAATTTGCCGATATATACCTAAGACAGGTTTCCTGACAGAGCAAACGTTTTAACCGCCAGCGGAAGTCTTTGTTTTACATCAAAATTGAAAGGAGTATCTTTACGTAAAAAGATCACTAAGTGGCTTAGCAATTACAGAATAAGCAGGATAAATTTACGAAAATATCCAGTGAGGCCTAAAAAGCGTTGAACTTCTTTAGTTGTTTATGGTTCGGGGTAATGGACAATTGATTTAGTTTTAGAAAGTGAAGGTGCTTATTGTTTTCACATTATGACTTAAAAATTAAATTATCTCTATGCAGAAATTGACATTTACCAAAATTTATTTCTAGTCCGTAATCACTGGACACTTTAAGAACTTTTTGAGTATCAATAGCCTCAGATTCATTTTTAGCAAGGATAACTATATCATCCATGTAAGGGAGAACAATTCCTTGAACAATTAAGTCACGAAAAACTGTATTGATGAAACGTTGAAGGGCATGTAGAGTCCGAAAGGCATTTTAGGGAACTGAAATTGACCATTTTGTGTTACAAAGGAGGTATATGGGCGACTCTGTTTGTTAACAGGCACATGGAAAAAGCCATTACGTAAATCAATGGTACTGAAAACTCTAGTATCCTGAAGTTTATCTAAAATATCATCAATGAGCAGGATAAGATCCTTAACTAACACACGATTTAATCTTTCGAAAAGTCAATGCAGACTCGCGGATCGCCGTCTTTTGCGGACTACTAGAACTTGGCTGGCATAATCAGATGAACATGGTTCAATAATACCATTTTGTGTCCATTCATCTATTTGTTTATCTACTATATCACGTTCAGTAAAAGGTAACCGTCTTGGAGAATGAAAAATTGGCTTGTCGTCCGTCACGGTAATGCTTAACTCAATATCCGTCGTTTTAATTTTATTCGGCCTATAAGATACGAGTAATGCCCCAAATGGATTGCTTATGAGTTTTGAGTTTTAAATTCTGAAATAATTTGACAAATTTAGGAATGTCGCCGTAATTGCGAAACAAATGATTCTGGTGAAGCGTCAGACATTGGTTTGTGGCTTAGAAAAAAATAACACTATCAGGTGTGATAGTCAAATTAGCTTGTTTGATTATATATAGATATATATATTGGTATATATACAACCAATACACAATATCAAAGTTCATTGAGTGGTTAGACAAATATTAATTTTAACAGAAAGTCTTGCTGTCAATTGTAACAGTTGAGTTGAATGAACCAATTCCATGAGTTTTGAAAGGCCAAACCGGTTAGTATATTACCACTACTTATTAAAGAAGTTGAGAGCTCTAATTGATTCCATACACTTTCTTTCATTAAGGTTACTTGACTTCCGGTATCAACTAAAGATAATATTTTTAGATAGAATTTTAACTTTTACACATAGTAGTTAATGGGGTAATTTCATCAACATTATTAGAAGAAGTTGCTGGATATTTTTTCGAGGACAAGCATCAGATTTTATGGCCAAAATTTCGCATATTATACACTTTGACCACGATATTTATCCGGGAAAAATTTAGAAATGTGACCGGATCCCGAACAACAATTAAAAACAAGTTACGCGGATTCCTATCTCTTAGTAAATTTTTATTCTTCAAATTTTGAATTAGGCTTTGTTGGTATTGAATTTTGCATGACCTACCTGCTATCGATGGTTATGAAAACGTAACTTTCAACATCACGGCGGTGGCTACTAAAGTTTGGATTACGCTTAATGCATCATAAGAAGTGAGCGATTTTTGCTTTATTTTGAAATATCTTGTCATAAATTCCTAATTTTTCTTTTTAAATTCCTGAATTGTTGAACATCCATATAATATTATTTGAAGGAGAATCCGGGATTCCATTACTAATACAATACTCCATAATTGAAGTCTCGTCGAGAAATCCCTTGACCTCGAGATTCGCTAATTCCCGAATAGCGACTAAATATTGAATACCGTTTCATTAGGCCGCATTTTTCTATTTTGTAATTCCCTATGCAATTGAGCTTGATTTATTTTTTTTCCAAATTCCTGAATAAGTAGTGTTTTTATAAAACTGTGTAATAGTTTTTACCGCGCTGAGATTGAATAAATAATTTTACAGTTCCTGTCAAAAGCCGTTTTACAAAAATAATTTTTTGTTGTTCGGTTATTGGGCAAAACGTTAAATTTTCTTCTACATCAGAAAAAAAATGTTCAATTGTGTATGAGTCATCTGCACTGAAAGAACGAAGAGTTTGAAGTAAGTCTAACAAAAAGCCACGATAGATCGTTTTGCGAAATAAATGCGTCAGCCGATTTCCTGTCTGTAGAAAGTGGGGGGAAAGCAAAGGAATTTTCTGCAATCCGCGGGGCATTCCTCTACAATCTTCGTGTGTATTTATTTAGTATGAAAAGTGATAAATCAGCTAGTAAAAGCAAAATATTATTGCTAAAAGTTCTTCGGCAGTTCCATTTGTTTCCTAGTTGTAAAAAATTAGCTAAAACAGATTAAATCAGGTAGGTTTTCTTTTTTAAAATAATGGCGGAGTAGTCCTCAACATCGTATCTGGTGCGAAACCCGTAAAATTTCCCCGCAATTGTTCTGAGGCCCCACGAATGGTATTCTGTTAAATATAACAGAATACAATACCGTATTTGAGTATTGCCAAATTTCACGTTTGCGCAATAACTGGGATATCATTCAGTGTTAAATAAGACATAATAAATCACTCAAATAAAACCAAAATACGTAAAATATACAAATATTTGCTGATCACTTAAAATGATATATGAGTAGAATAATTCAACACAGAAAAACAAATTAATACTCTATGAAAGGATAACAGTCTAGGATAAAATGTCACTAGTAGCAGTTGTACAAGTTTTAAAAAAATATCGTATCACAGTCATTAGCAGTTTCAAAATATATTTTCACAATCACACACTGACAGTTTGTAAAACAAATAATGGAAATAAAAACTCACTGTAAGCCTTTGCACACAACGTCTTGTTTGTTTAATTTTTCTTTCATAAATTGTATAATATTTTTGAAGAAAATGTCGATGTCGGCGAAATTATCGAACTTCACAATCCTAAATTTTCCTCGTGAAATTTCACACAACACTTGAAATTGAAGGAAAGCGTCAAATCACATAAAACACGTTGGAACGCACATTAAATTGAAGAAAATCGTCAAATCACATAAAACACGTTGAAATGCACATTAAATTGAAGAAAATCGTCAAATCAAATAAAACACGTTGAAAAGATTCACTTTTCTTGCATCTTCCTTTTTTTTTCTTTTTTCTTGCTTCGGTTTTCTAAGGGATTTTAAATTAAGGGAAAGGCCGAGCCCCATATAAAGAGTGACAACGACCAGATTGAATTAAGTATGCATTTATTTAGGGGAATTATCTACAAGGAGTGGCTAAAATTTAGTAAAAGTTATCGGGTGTTGATTCCACTCAGGCGTCTCTGTCGCTGCACCATCGTCCCTCCTGACTCGTCCCGTTCTGTAAAGTCGTCTCTCTCTCCTCCGTCTTCCCGCGCAATCGTCCTATTCGTCTGTCGCCCTTTATCCTCGAACTGCCTTGTCTGCTAGGTGGCGCCTCTCTGGCCTTTACGTCATTAAGGGAATATATAGATAAGTGAGAGAGAGAGATAACGTGCAATATCCATTCCTGGAGGATAGAGTATTGACTTCTGTTAGCTGTGTTCGGGTGAATAGTCCTGTAAAATTAACAAAAGTTACCTTACTGCCCTTCGAAATAGTCACCTCCCACAACTATGCCCCGCTGAAATCTGCAATACATGTCCTGGAAACTTTGCAAGAAGTCTTCTTTTGGAATGGAGTTCAAAAGCCTCATCACGATTCGTTGGATGTTGGGAATAACTTCAATATCGATAACAAGTTTTTCTCAACCCTAAATTTTGGGTAACGGTTAACCTGCGGTTCTTCAGCTATCATGCGCACAGTTGATTGACGATCTTTAGTGATTAATTTCCTCACTTTCTCAATGTTTTCGTCGCTGACGGAGGTCGCCAGTCTTCCACTACGGGGTTTGACTGAAACACTTTTCGTGCTTTTCGAAAATGGAAGAACCACTCGTACACACACTTCATGGACAGTGCTTGATCTTCATAAACAGCATTGCATAAGTTTCTTTTGGTGTCTTGCCAGGCTTAAAACAAAACCTTAAATTGAACTTTTATTCGTTCATTTTCCTGTTTTCATTTAAGAGCACCAAAGTACTAAACAATTACTTTGTAAAACAAGTCTTAGACGGAATTGAACAACGGCGGTGCCACTACGCATCTGATTCTACTGCTCCAGTATTTGAATTCATGGCATTAATAGAATTTTATAACCTTTACATAGAACATTTCTTCATGATGCTAGCAAACACAGACTTTTCGAGAGCAGTATGAAGTGAGAATATATTTTTTTCCCTGGTTAATGTAATACAATAAATTTCATTTGCGTTTTTTTCTGGAAATGTTATTTTTTTAAGTTCAATTTAAATATATGTGGTTAGGATTTTCCGGTAGTGTGTGTGTTCCAAGAATGTTTTATTTCAAACAACACACAACATGCTTAAAATTTATTCCCGGAAAAATGACTTCTAACTCATAATGATGTGATATAAATTACGCGGCCGTGGCAGCCTAGTGGTCATGGTCACGACCTCGTGAGTAGTATAAGCAGGTCCAAGTGGAGAACAATAGAAGGGGGCGTGTCACCTGTCAATCAAACTCCCCCGCCAACGGAGCCATCGTACAATAGGAGGGTTTGCTTCCCCCCTCATCCTATTAGATAAGGAGGGAGGGCCAATCCCCCTTCTCTCCCCATCGCGCAACGTGTAACAAGAGGGGCTTTTTTGAGGAGTTGAGGGGAATACAGCTTCTTCTCTGATTAGATAAGTGTTGAGGGGTATACAGCTTCTTGCAGTTTTCTGATTGGATGTCGATATGACGTAGATGCCCCCCCCTTCTCATCGTGTAAGATGCACGTGGATGCCTTTATGCGTGTCCAATCTTGTCAGAACAGGGGATGACTTGAGTGTGAATCAGAACGGAGTTACACTTTAGATATCAGCCCACGCTTCGTAAAATATTTCCAATGGGAAGTCTATGTTTTTTAAAAAAATATTATCGATTGGTCAATAGTTTTCAACGATTCACCTTTTAAATTGTTATTACTTCAAAATTAAATAAAAAAAAAAGGCCTTGTTTAAGTCAACTTAATTAAGTTACAGTTTTTTTAATTTTTTTTTATCCAAAGCAATGAATTACAGCCTTTTAAATACGAAAGTGAATTATATATTTTTACAAATACAAGTCGTAAATATCAAATTATGAATAATTTACTTTTTCAACAATTCTAGAAAAAACAAATATTTATAATTATGAGAAAATTCGTTATTTATAATCGATACGCAGAATCTTATTTGAAATTTAAAATCTCATATTATTCTAAATCTTTAAATTTTTTTATTTTTTTTAAAATTAATTTCAAAGAAAAATCACCACCATATTTCGATCAAAGAGTTTACTGAATTTTTGTTCCAAAAAATATATTTATTCACAGCTGGTTTAGTAAAAAACCAGATTATTTCATTTTTTTTAATTATTATAAAAAGAGACATTTCCCCTTTTCATTAATTTTCTTTATTGTAGTTGTGAGTTGTTTTTTTTTTTTTTAAAAGCGTTTTTTAAAAAATTATGTTCATATGGATTTTGGGAGTTGTATAAGAAAATTCATTTCAAAATGAACGTTTGAAAAAAAATCGGGAATAAACCCATTATAACGAATTTAAATTCTCAACAACCAAAAAAAGGGAAACATCACGATTCCCGAAGGTAGGAAACTGGAAAAGGCTTTAATTAATTTCTTACAAACCACTTGACTAAATAGAAAATTGACAAAAGTTATAAGAGAAAAAAAATGTATCTTAATGTGAAAAGTTTAAAATAGAATAAAACCCTTTTTGAAAGTCTAGAAAAAAAACTAGACACATGTTTCTTCAATATGCTAATGCTTTTTCTAAATTTCTTAATTTTTAAAAAAAAAATTTTAAAGTTATCTTTTTTTTTAAATAAGAAAATATATATTAAAAAATTGTTTTTTTTAGAAAAACACTTTTTTTTCCCATATTTTTTTGTGTAAAATAATTAGGTATTTATTTTAAATAAGATGAAAAAAAATTTTAATGAAGAAACTGGTGACTTTTTATTTTGTAAGTTATGTTTAGAAAAAATTAAACCAACTTCAACAACAATTACAGTTGTAATTATAGTTTACATATTTTGAATATCGATGTAAAAAAATACAAATAAATTCGCTTACACTCAATGAACGAAGTTGATTTATGAGTTCTTTTTTATCCATAGTTTGATCCATAGTACGTTATGAATTTTAAAAAAATAAGGATTAAATATTTTATTCGTTACACATGTATTTTTTTTTTCTTTATCTTTATTAGCGTTCAGTTGAATGTTTTTTTGATTTTGAAGTAAAAACGTCTTTGCAGTTTGTTGAGATTTGTTAAACAATTTTATCTGTGGTTTTAAAATTAAATTCCCGAATAAACGAATCTATATAAATTTGAAATCGAAATTTGGGGAAACGTAAGTATACTGAAATACTTTTTTTAGCCAAATTTATAAATTTTATACTAAAATTGTAATTACAAAAGCTTGTATAATTTTTAATGCATAATTTTTTTTAGAAGCATAATTAAAATGTAAATATTTCTTGTATATTCTTTTTTGTTCCTATTTTTTCCCCACCAAAAAATAATT
>BMAV01018994.1:0-71316 GCA_019973955.1 Trichonephila inaurata madagascariensis
ACATTACGAAAACATTTTAGAGGATTCGAAACATTTTTTTTGTACTTCACTATAACTACTTGGAAAACAATGTTGGGTATACATTCTTTTTATCCATAAAAAAAAATTTTAAAGGGCAGTTGGGTTTCACGATTATGGGCCGTTTATAAAATTTTTAAAGCGACGAAAAGTTTTTAAATGTTCAATTTAGGAAAAAAGGGGCTTTTGAAAAGGTTCCCCAAAACCTTTCATCTCTTGAGCTGGTAGAAAGAGAAAAAAATTTAAACTAGCAATCAGACATTTTTAACCACTTGAGTAATGTTTCGCTCAGCCCTAGGAAAACATTTTATTTCAATGTTTGTAAAGTATTTCTACATTTAACCCCTTTAACACCTGGCACACACGCACACGTTTTTTATTACACATAAATAATAATAATACTTTAAAAAATTAGAAAATGGATGAATTTTATTTTATTTTTTTATTTTACAATTGTGAAACACAAAACCCCCTAAGGGTTTGTTTTAAATATACACTCTGCATGCTATGAAAACTGTATCCTGTACCATAAAGAATCTCCTTTTGAAAAACATTTTCATGTTCTAACTTTTTCGAACGCGGGGGGTTTTTTTTAATATAAACACATAAATTTAAAAAGCATGGTGTAATGCGTAGTGATAAAAATTTGGGGGACTGCGGCCATTGCTGACGAAATGTGTACCAAAGTTAAACAACAAATGGATTCTCCCAAACATCCTATACTTGGCCAGTTTTTTTTGTTCATATCATGTGCCCAAACCCCGCGCATTATCTTCTAATCTAGTTAGATTTGTTCCGCGATGTAAGAAAAATGGCTTTTCTTGATGGTGAATCTACCATGGTGAGATCCAACGTTTACGAATGTCCTCGGAGTTTTAATGAGGGCCGATAATCCATCGAAGAAGATGAACACGTTGGATGACCGACCTCACTGAACGCGGAAAATGTTACGTTGGTGACTGAATGTGTTCCAAAAGATCATCGTCAAACGCTTGCATAGATCGCTGAAGCTACTAACTTCTCGAGGACGTCATTTAAGGGAATCCATTCTTCGTAAACGTTCTCATTTCTGGCAGTCATAACAATGCATGACAACGCATCAGTTCATCAATCCCATTTGGTAAAAGAGTTCCTCGCCAAAACTCCTTAAGGGGTTCCATACCCTCACTTATTCCGCTTGGACCCGTGGGGTTTAACTACTCACATCAATAAAAAAAAAGGGACGTCGTTTTGTGTCATCAGATGAAGGGGAAGATAAAGAGGCCCGTTTAAAAAATGGTTTCCCGGGTTTAAAACTGGGGGAAAAAGGTTTGCCTCCCAATGGGACTACGAAGGTGGATGTGATTCAGCGATGTAAACTTTTCCCCGGGTAGGTTTTTTCTGCACCGTCCCCGAATTTTTTTGTATAAACTACGTACAAAGTCGTACATTATAAGCGGGACAGAAATATATTGACTTTTTTTTTGGATTATCTCTCCATTTTCATTTCTTCCAAAGCAACAAACTGCACATTGTTTAGCCGATTCATGTTCTTCGAAACATTTCAAGAATCAAAATCAAATTTAAAAAAGAAAAATTCCACCCCAAAAAAGTAAAGCCGGACGCTGAAGCATTTCGATACCATGGCAAACAGCATCTTTAAAAATACAAGCCAAAATCTCACTATAAAATTTAAAAAAATATGTGCAAATAAAAAGAAAAAAAAAGAAGAAAATATCAGTGCCCTACAGCGTACAAAAAAACCCTTTAATCCCGTTTTTGGTACCCCGTACTGTGTTCGGATTCCCATTTAAAAGGGGGCAAAATGAATGTGTTTTAAAAGGTATATTAAAATTTTATTTTTTCAAATTTTTAAAAACCCTATGGTAATTTTGTTTTAAATACAGATGAAGTGGAAAATAAAACTAATAATTTACTTTTATGTTAAGTATTTCCCCAAGGGGGTAAATTTTTGGTACCTGAAACTTCTTATATTAAAATTTCGAAGCATTTTTTTGTTTTAAAAAACAGGTTTTTGTACTTTTAACATTCATTCCCCTTTATAGGGAAAAAATAATAAATAGAACAAGAAAACACTAAAATATTCACAGGGTTTTTAAATATTAATGTTTAAAAACATACTGTTGAAATTACGTGCATGAAAAAGGGGGAAAACAAGGGCGTCAATCAGACTGATTCGAAAGTGCGGGAAGAGACAGCTGGGGCTAAGAAATGCTGCGATGTGCATTCTATATGTTACCGTTAAAGTGTGAAATCCATTATTTCATAGAATAACTGGTATTTCATGAAATAACTAGAAAAATCGTTAAAGTGTATAAAATTATTGAATTCTGATTTATCTAATTTTTCTATAGAATAACGATTTCTTGGTCTGTAAGTATGAAATACGGTTCTCAGTTCTTAGAACTGATTCAGCTTTTTGGGAAGGATTTTCCGATTAAAAAGAGATGGCTTAGATATCAGTTCAGTATAGTCACGAAATTTAAATTTTCCCTTGGGAAATTCAAATATTGACCAACCTTCATCTGTTGCAAACTCAAAGTTAGGGTACTGGACAAGGATTGAAAAAGTCTTTTAAAAAAATTTAATACAAAAAATTTCTCGTCCAAAATTAATAAACAGTCCAAAAAGCATCATCACAGCAATCCTTGCTCAATAAATAATAAAAAAAAAAAAAAGGTATCTCACAAAATTTAAAACAATATTCTCTTACATTTTTTTTTTTAAAACATTTTCACACGATGTTTTTTTTTAAAAACGTTTTTTTCCCAGCTTGTATTTTTGTTGATAATATTTAAATATAATCTATTTTTGCAACATATTCTTTTTTCCCCTTTCTGTTTAACTAATGTTAGCAATATGAGCAATAATAAATATGTCATCTGTTTTCCCTTATTATTTATCAATTATTCATCAGCAAAAGGGATAAAATATTTTTCGAAAGATTTTAGCTATTTATTATCTATTAATTTATAAAATATGCTAGGTTATTTATTTTACTTCAACGGTCTATCCTTAGTTATTTCATAGAATACCAAGTTATTTCTTAGAATAACTAGGTAAAGTATGAAATTTTTTACCTACTATATTCTTTAACTGACTTGTCTAGTTATTTCATGAAATACCTAGTTATTCTATAAAATAACTTAATTAAAGACTTGAACGGTAACAAAATGAAATACCAATCTTTTTTCTTTTAAATTCAATTTAAATTTTTGTTCTAGCTGAATTAGAAGCATTTTTAATATTTTTTAAAAAGTTGTTTACACCTGTCAAGCCCCAAAACAGCTGATAACCACGCCCCTTTCAAATCAAAACAAAAGACACATGCTACTTTTCAACCTTATCAAATAGTTTAAATTAATTAAAAGAACTTATTTTGATCAGAAACTTATTCAGAAAAGAAGTGAAGTGAATAGTTTTAGCTTTTTTTTTTTTTTTTTTTACTTTCTGGTAGTTCACAGGCTTGAGCTAATAGCCTTTGTTGCTCCAAATCCCACACAAAAAATATTAATTGTAACTGTAACTCATAACCTCGTTAAATATAACGAATTTCTGCTATTGCGTGGAATCGTTTTTTTTACATCAAAAACATTTAATAAATATGCCTCAGTTTAATAATAAAATGTTTAAAACGAAAGTTTGGAAAGAAAAGGTACAAAAACCCAAACTTTCGAAAAATTAAATGTTGCATAACAGTCAGACATTTTCAAAATAAATAATTCAGCTTTAAAAGCAAAGTTAGGTAAGTTTAATAAGGAGTATGTTTCCCTTTTAGATTCATTTAAATATTTTTGTGAAATGACTGACATTGTACTCTTTTCTTTTGCTGTGAAACCACATTAATTATACAAATAAAATGTAAAAAAACGTCATAAATTTCCGTCGCCAAATCCAGATTTTGGCTACAAAGTTGTTAATATGTTGTGAATTTTGTGGTCTTATTCAAACATTTCTTAATACCGTGTTTACTAAAACAGTAGTTAATCAAAAAGATATAAAATTATATGAAGTGAACACTAAGCTTTCACATGCTTTGAGGTCTACTAAAAAAGAAGCAGTTGCGAAAATATTTGGCGGAGTTATGAATTTGTCACCTACACCAAAGTGGTTTTACGAGTCCATGCATACATTAAACAACGCTGCAGAGAAAGTAACCACAGTGTCTATGGTATTAGCTGCTATCGAAGCAATATCATTTAATAATGGAAGCCCAAATGAACCGGTGGCTATCGATGGTTCCTGGGGAAAAGGAGCCATACTTCTCTATATGTTGTCGTTACGGCATTTAGTGTGGACACTGGGAAAGTTGTTGATGCTGAAATATTATCGAAGAAAATGATCATGTAATTTTAACATTAATGTACATATCGATGAGTGTTCAGCAAATTAAGTTATTAATAGTAGGGGAATAGAAGTTGAAGAGGTGTACTTTTTTTTTTTTTGTATTTTTCATCGCTCACAGGCATCACACCGTTTACGATATACACAATATTTGGACTCTATGGGGACTCTAAAGCATACAAAGCAGTATTTTTAGAATCTATACCTTAAAGATATCTCAATACTGAAAAATAAGAATTTCTTGGCTATGTTGAGAAAAGAACGGGGACACGACTTCGGACATTAAAAGAAAAATTAAAGGGCAAAGAGCTTGAGAACAAAAAATATCTAAGATGCTGTAAGGGTTTAAGAGATGCAGAAATAGACAAATTGCAAAGATACTATGTTTTGGTTATTCGTAACAACTCGGGAAATTTGTCAGCCATAAGGCAATCTATATGGGCTATATTTTTTTATAAACTCTCCACAGATTTGAATCTGTGACACGGTTTATGCCCCATGGGAGGTGACTTGTGGAGTAGGTATAATATGTCCATACTGAAAGGTTCACATATAAACCTTAACACACAACTTATCTATTGCAATTAGGAATTGTATAAAAAAGCATTGAGAGGTCTCTAGCCGTAAACTTATTAGATCTTTTAGTCTTTATTCAAGCTTGCTTGATAAAACTCAAAATTTTAGTGAAAGCGTAAATAGTATTTGGTGTATAATTCCAAGTGCTGTATTTGTGCAATTGGGAACTTTAAAAAGTGGAGTACATGAAGCTATACCTCTATTTGGTATATATAATCAAGGCTTCATTACCAAATTAAAAGTTTTAGATGTATGAAATATATATTCAAACCCTGGATTTTACAAATGTCGAGCGTTGCAAGACGTAGATAATACCTTTATTAGGAAAGTGGAATCGGCAGTTTTGCAATGAACCAAAGAAGCTAGAATTAAAAACAAACAATTAAAATGTAGACAAGAAAATGATGTTGAAGATGGGACCAGCAATGCAAATTATAGTTCTGATATGCATTAGTTAATAGTAAGTTTTGTTTTAAATCACTATTTCTAAAAAAGTTTTAAATTTTAGATACAAAAGGAACGTTTTTAAAAAAAAAACTATTTTTTTTTAACTTTAAAAACTTTGCACTTGTTAACACTATAGAAATAAATTTTTTTGATGAGAGGTTTTGTAAAAAAATTATTCAAAAAAATTTTGGGAAAAAAATGTACAAAATTTTCATCTTTTTAAAAATTTTGATATGAAATTTTCCACATATAAATTTTTTTAAAAAAAACTAATCATAATTTTGAAAAACGCTTTGATTAAAATAATAAAAATAATACAATGGATACACACAAAAAAATTCGTGACTGTACAATTTTTTGATTTTTTAAAAATGTTCCTTAAACTTAAATATTTTAACATTACAGAGATTGCGATAATGCTGCGTTAAGTGACCCCTTTAAAATTGATTCGTTGTTCAATTCTTAATAACTAAATATTTTTATAAACTTTAGAAAACTTTAATTGATATTTTAAAAGTTTTTTCTCATTAAAAAAAGGAACTTTTACCTCATTTTTTTTCTATTTTGAAACATTTTTTTAGTCTTCAAAAGAATACCAAAGAATAACCCACTTTCTAATTGCAAATCCATCTTACTTTAAATTAAGATTTTACATGCTTCATACATAAAAACGGATTACTTCAGAAGCACTTATCTACATTTTTTAGATTTAGTAAGAGAAAACTTTTCAGATCTCTCTATTGTCAAATAAGAAAGTTATTACTGTCAGTTGTGCTGAAGGAAAGTTTGATGTATAATAGAAATATATTTTCACTCTAACTTAAAGTAAAGATAAATCTTTTTAGATCAAGTAAGGCACATAATATGTTATATAAATAAACATCTGACATATTTACCCTCGGTGAGGATGCTAATTCATTTTGTCTGATAAAACCATCATCTTTCAAAAAAGTAAGAAATTAAAGCATCTTTATAATTTTTATTTTTTAAAGACGGGCTACATTTTTTTTACCTCTTTTTTGTTTATAAAATTTGTGGGACAAAGTGAAAAGGGCTTAAATAAATTTTATTATGAAAATATTCGTACTGAAAATATCAGGTAATATTCTTGAAGCGTCATTTTTCTTTTCTTGCAAGGTATATCTTATTATTTTACTTTGATTTTTAGACTTCAAGAGTAAGAAAAAGCACAAATCTCTCAAACTTTTCTTCTACTTTACTTCCGTATCAAATAGTTAATTCCGACTGAAAGATTATTGAATGCTAATAGAGAATATACTTTTTATTACTTTCTTTACTTTTTGCTATTTCCAAAAAAAGCTAAGTGTGAGTTCAATTTTTAAATTTTGCCATTGTCCTTCTCAGCGGTACTGAAAATAAATTCAATTTTCACCTTTTGCTGCTATTAACCATGATTAGAAATGTTTTATTGACCTGAATATTCCAAATGGTCAATCTGATATAAAGGTTTTAGTAAAAATTGTTCCAATAAATTGCTTATATTTGTACGTCAGTCTGGTAAACCAACATATAGTACTGCATTCATGAACAACACTCAAGGTTGAGTTTTTTAACAGGATAACACTCACCCTCACACCGCTATTGTAACACAATTTGCTATGCTGATATGTTACCTTGGCATTCCAGATCACCAGATATGTCTCCAATTGAGCACGTATGCGGTATCATTAGACGACAAATCCAACACCATCCAAAGCAAGCACTGAATCCGTCCCGGTATTAACATAATTAGTTCTATTATCATGGAACGCCATACCACAAAGTGCATTGGCATGGTATGCCATATCCCGCTTGAAGGCTTGTTTAAAAAATACTAAAGGGTTACACCGGCTATTAATGTAACAGCATTTCACATTTGAAATGCATTTCCTTGAGCTTATATATTAACTTGTGATCCTGAAAATTTAATAAATTAAAAATGTTAACTAGACAACTACACATTGTCCACATTTCATTACTCTACAATAATGTTTTCTTAGCAATGGTTTTTTTCCGCCAGTTTTAGAAAACTATGGCAGCAACCAAATATAAAACTTAAGATACAATATCTCGATTTATTTTTAATTAACTTAAGGTAAAATGGTCCTTAAGGAACGAGGAAGTCACGAAAAAATAGTAAAAACCAAAAAGGTTTGCTTTTTGGATTCAATGAAGTATTTACAAACTCTAAGCTTAAGAAGTATGAAAAAATATAGGTTCAATTTGAAGTAAATAGAAAAACAATTTGACAGCATTAGAAAGAAATGTGAGTTTCAATTAAATTCTAGAAGCTAGCTTAAATATAAGTTGATCTTGTGTTAACTTTATCAAGAGAAGAAATTTTTAATTTAATTTTAATGCGTCCTGTAGCATAACGTCCAAAAACGTCTCTGTTTACAGTGGCGTAACAAGTTGGGGCCCCAGCAAAGCGGGTTTTTGCCCCCAATATTTTTTTACATTGGTTAAATAAGTACTTAGTATCAGTCAGACCTTGGACCTCCTACTATCCTAGGCCCTCCCCGCGGTGCGGGTGTGCACGTTACGCTATTGGCTGTTTGCGAAAAAAAAAATTACCCACTATTGTTTAAAACATCTTTTTTCAAAAATTTCAGAAAATACACTTGGGTTCGCTGTAAACAGCATAATAAATAGATTAGAAAAATCCTTTACAACAGTGCCCGTGCGGTGGGGCCCCCCAAGGGGTGAAACCACGTGGGGGGGCAAATATCGAAAAGTCGAAAATAAAATATTTAAAATAATTATTAATTTACTGAAAGGAAGCAAAACAAAAATATATATTCTGACAAAATAAAAAATCAAATACGAGTTCAAACTAACATAATGTAAAAAACAAAGTATTTGATAGTTAATTCATTAATACTAAATTAAAAACAAGTTCAGTAATTACAAGTGAGTCTCATGGCCTTGTCATGTACAAAATTATATATGAGGGGTGATAAAAAAGGGTTAAATCGAATAAAGAAATATTTACTAACAATAGACAGGAAGGGAATTAAGAAGGGGGAATTAAGAGGCATACGTGCCTATCATATTTCAACATAATTACCAAGTCCATTTAGGCATTTATCAGAATACAGAACCAAATTGTCTAACCGTCAAGGTAGAAATCAGGTCCTTGTCCATTGAGCCAGCTCTCAGTGGTATTTTCAAAGTGCTATCTATGGATATCGTAACACATCAGAAACGATGTGCTTCATGCTACCATACCAGGGGCTTTGACGAGATTTCATTCATCGTTACCCGTCGATCATTTTGAATCATTTCTTCAATTGCGTGCCTTGAAGAACTTGGCCGGCCGCTCCCTGCCATATTTCGGTTTTTGACATCCTGTCAGCCTGATTGAAAAGAGTGACACCATTTCGCTATATGTTGTTTGCTTATTGCTTCTTCACCATAAACTTCCACGATTTGATTGTGATTGTCAGATGCGGACGCATTCTTTGCTCACAAAAATCGAACTTCGAAACGAGACCAATTTCCTAAGCGGCTTGCCATTTCAATCGCCCTGAACAATCTGGGAACTTTAACTACCTACCCACAAACCATTTGTATGGCAAGTAGCGTCATTTGTCTCCACTCTGGGGAAACACAATTTCTCCAAGATATGTAGTTTTCAAATGCTGCGGCTTGTAACCTTTTTTTTCTGATCACATTTCGCCATAAAAGTTATTACTTATCTTGATCATTTGTACGATTTATAGTAGCTGTGAAGGGCTCATGCGTCTTTTCATTAACATATCCTTTGGGTTCTTTGGGGCCAGAATTAATGGCAACTCTTTACCAACCAAAATCCAAGAAGTGAAGCGAGAATAAAAAATGCAAATTAGAAAGCTTTTAAATATCAGAAGTTAGAGTAAGCGAGGTGGCAATTTATGGAATGTTATGATAGAGCGTGATACAATTGTGAAGTGACAGCCAAGAGAAGTTATTCCGGAGATAGAGCCATTAGGTCAAGGTGCATACCATTGCACTCGAGTAAATACGCAATTTCTATTAAGATTGGATCGATGATCGAAGCTAAGGTAGGATTGACTATTTAATATTAGGATCTGAGATATTATTGGAATTGAGTTTTGGCGTGTTAGTTATTGATAGTGGTCCAGGTTAAGTTATTTCGGTATTATCTATATTGTGTGTTTTTTCATCGTAGATTCTCTCACATATATTATTATTATCTAATCTGTTAGACGTTTAAGTTCTTAATAAAAGCCATATTAAGAACATGGTAACTTCTAGTTCTTCTTTTATTCCTACACCTCTAGCTGACGCTGATAATTAAAGAAAGGGCACTCGAGGGAGCTTTTACAAGCTTTACATCGAAGAACATTTTTATTGCATTCATTGTATTGTTATTGTTATAAGAGGTGAAAATTGCGTGATGAAAATTATAACTGAAACTTGGGTCACATATATTGAAAGTTTGAGAGGCGCTGGCTTACAAATTGTAAAACGATTTTCATTATGATCAATGAAATCATGTGATATTTACTTCTAAAAAAAGCTTCATTAAAATTAAACACATGTGGTTGATATTTTTAGAATGATTTTCAACACACTGAAAGGTGTTATTTATCTTTTGGTTCAACAGAAAATTCTCTGAGCTCAAAGATGGCAGCAAGACAGGCCGGTACCAAAACACATGAATAAAAGAAATTTCGGTTGCTAATGGAAGTAGCAGAAGCTGTTAACTCAAAAGAAAAGAATAGCAACGCAACATGTGGTAACACCTAAAACCGTATGAATCACTGAATTATCATTTCATCGACATTCGTTCTCAGCCTCCCTTCTTTTTTAAACTCTCGTTTAGAGCCATTTCGTGAAAGAATTTCATGAAATATTTTGTAGGATACCGAATTTAAAACTCGGTACGATGTTTTAAAGTAGTTTTATGAACTAGTAACTTGTGTGGGAGTTGGATTTATTTTTTGTTGTGAAAAGTTAAAGGGCGCTTAAAAGTTTTTATAATCCGATTTAGTTTTTGTTCCTGTGTCGGAAGAAAACATCTAAAAGTATTAAATTCTTATCAAACAAAAGCATAGAGAAAGAAAAGTATCGGAAAGATATATTGTTATAGAAATGTCTCTTTTCGTTTTCTTTGAACATTTTATGGAGCCAAAATTGTACTGCAAAAATAAATGAGTTTGAATTCTTGAATTATTATTTAATATATTACTTCGCGTATGTATTACTTACATACTTAGTATTACTTACAAAAATACTTAGCATATGTTGTTTATTCGTCAATGAAATAGATATATTTTTAAAAAATATTATGCTGAAAGTACCTGTTTTATTTATATTTTTAATTTCTTAAATGGTTTGCCCGAACACCATACGGACTACAGAAAGCTGGTCACAACCAGTTTGCCCGTACGCTATACGAGCAATTGTATTTTCTTCTTTTTACCTTTAAATTGCATAGATTTTTAATTCTTATAGTGCGATTATTCGAGTCAAACTGACCACTTGACCGAGACATCTGCTTATGCACCTCAGTACGCAAAGTCATGAAAACTGAGATGGGCACAGTTGGCCTTGGTCCTCAGGGTCTGTTGCGCCATTAGGCTTAGTTTAGTGAGATAATTATATATAGAGCTTTTAAGAGATGCAATTTGTCCATGGTACAGGCATACTTCTCATCTGGGATTTTCATTGTGGTGAAGGCGGGAATTTTTCATTGAAGGCAGGAATTTAGATTCTTGAAAATATTCGATAAAAAAAAGTGTTTGGCAAGGCAATGTGTGACGTCTCACGCATCCTTTCTCTAACATAACATCTGTGTTCTATGACGGCCACGATTAATGGCAAATCTTTTCCAACCCAAATCCAAGAAGTGAAACGAAGGCTAGATGCAAGTAAGATAACCTTTAAAAGGACAGAAGTCTTAGAGCGCGATGGCAATTTGGAGAATGTTCAGTTCAGAGAAGATAGAAGTGTAAACAGACGGCTTACCTAAGAATCACGAAAATATCGCCATTCATCCAAGGTACATACAATTGTACGCCAACTTAGAGAAATATCTGAAGTGGATTGGACGTTGCGTAGAAACCGAGGTAGGAAGATTTATTCTGAAAGCGAATATATTATTAAGATTGAGAGAAGGCGGAAATAGTATAATTATATTGATAAGTGATCTAATTGCGCGATCTGTGTTAATTAAGATTTACGTTTTTTGGTTTATTCTCACTTAATAAAAAGTTTGTTCGATATATAATAATTAAGTTAAAATTTTAAAATTTTTCATTCCTTTTTTTCGAGAATCCACACCTCTAACTTATGCTGAAACCCCACGATATGGTCAACGAAGATCGACCATGTCGCAAATGTGCAGTTTGTTGCTTGAGAAAAAATTTAATTAAGGTTGGTATTATCTCTCTCTCTCTGTTCCCAGATTTTTTTTGCTGTACTTCAAAATGCGTGAGGCCATATATACCTGTAAATATGCACACACACACACAAAATCCTCAACTATTTGAAAAAGAGGTGCGAATATGAAATTTTACTGTAAGTATAAGAAAAATTCTTTTAAGATATGGGAAACATTCTTTATAGCCTGCAGAGTGTACTCATAAAAGGGAAACATTTTGTGTTCCACATTATAAAAAAAAATACTGTGAAAGCTTTAAAATTGAATATTAAAATAAAATTTTTCCATTTTCGCGTTGTGTTAAATATTACGCTTAATTATACGGAATAAAGAAATGTGCCTTTTTTATAACATTATAGGCAAAAAAAAAAGAGAAAAAAATGATACTTTATAGGATTAAAAAAGTTATTTCGTTCAATAAGGATTGGATTTATTTTACGTCAGATTTGAAGCAGCCCGAAGTAAAATACCTCGTTATTTTGAGTTTCGGTCAAGCCGAGGATGACACGTGAGCGGAGCACGAGTTCTTGACCATGTCCCCTCGGCTACCATGGTCACTCGTTCAACATGGAATGTTTTTATACGTAACACATATTTTTACTAGATAAAGAGAGAAAAATATGGGACTTGACTTATTATAAGTCAAAAACATCAAATACCCATTAAACAAAATAAGAACTAGACAAGTGTTAAGTACTTATTCTTCACCTGTAACAGACGAAATAAGAACAGAACTAATGATTTTATTTTCAGAAATTTATTTTTAAAGATTCAACACTCGTAAGTTTCAACAAAAATAAGTGTGAAATGAAATAAAACAAATTCTGTGATTTCTGCTCTCTTAAGACTTGGGCCGTGATACTCAATACAAGACTAGATGTAGAAGCCATTATATGATTTTAAAAAAATAAGTGCGTAGCCAACTTATTTATTAATTAGTTTAAATAAGGATTGGTAAACCAACTCTACTGCGCAACTATAAATAATAAAATTTGACATCCGATATTCATATGACGGGCCAGCAGACTCTTGTTTCTAGCCCCTTGGCTATCAGACTGCGTTTTCTAGCACACGCGCAAATCCCAGATTTCTCGGGATACTGACTTGACGTTACGACGCTTATTTCCTTTTGACGCTGACTAAGACGCACTTCGTTGGTGTTTCGTTTTGCTTTCTAACGTTTGAATACCTAATTTTATCGTTTATTTTTACTTTTTCTTTCAAATAATTTATTCGCGGGATTTTAACGAAAATAATACTGAATGAAAATAATTGCCCGAAATCGATGAATTTGACAGTGACTCAGATACATACGGATTAATCTGATAGTGATGAAGATGTAACAAGAAGAAATGTAACAAAATGACTCTACGCTTATGTAATGTGTGTGGAAAAGCTTTTTGTTCCAAGGAATATTTCGAGCAATATCACAAGAAAATTTGAAATTTAAATTATCATTTTCATATTTTTTTCAAAATTTTGTAACCTAAGGCATTTTTTAACTTAACTTTTGTAATTTTTTACAATCCCAAGAAAAGAAAATCTTCCTTATAATGTTTCCCTAAATAAGCCGTGTAGCCACAAGAAATTACAATGAGATTTTGTCCTATACATAGCATGTATATACTAATGGGTACATGGTAGCCAAAGGGTTAATTAAAGGAGACAATATAAAGGCTCAAAATGATGTCGTCAGTTTGTCTCGTCTCCAAGTGAAACTTAAACTTCCCAACAATAATTCCATAGATCCAAATTATCTTAAAATATCCGACTACGTTCGGAACCGTGATTTTAAAAAAGGGCATAAATGGCTAATTTTCATGATATTTAGTGTCACTTAGATTATAATACATGTATAATATTGTTTTAAGGACATTATGACAAAAACAAGTATTTAAATACACTATTTTGGCAAAACATTAACTTAGAATAACCCTTTTTCCAAATATTCTTTTTTCAAAAAGTTTATTATATTAATATTTTCCTGTTTATATCTCAGACTCTGTAAAGAGGCTCAACTGCGATTTTTGAAAAATTCACATTATTTTCAGAGTTACAACCCATTGAAATAATTATCGGCGTATTTTCTTAAAATTTCTTCCCTCTGTTGCGTAAAACATGGATAAACCCACTTCTAAGTTATAAATTTCAAAAATTCTAGTTGAGCCTCTGTACAGAGGTCTGAGCTATAAACAGGCAAAATATTATTATAATAGAAGCATTTTTTTACAAAAGAGAATATTTTGAAAATGGGTCATTCTATGTTCATTTTTTGTCAAAATATTGTACTTAAATAATTTTTTATTGTAATACTATTCTTAAAACAATTTATACACATTTTCTAATCTAATTGATACTAAACATCGTAAATATTATCCATTTTTATGATTTTGCAAAATCACGGTTTCGAACGTAGTCGGATATCTTAATATAGCTCTATAATCTGACAAAATGTCTGTTCCTCTACTTGCATTTCAGATTCATTTATATGAAACTACTCCTTTGTATATCATATTTCCTTTGTATACAAACGCTGTACACATTAGTAAAAGGCTTTCAAAAGCCTAACAGGCCGTCTTCGCTTAATATTACTGAATTTCACCTGGATTTCGAATATTTTTTCGGATTTAAAAGGACTCAATATTAATATTATTTTACGGCTTCACTCTCTGTAGAAAGAAGCATATTTTATCATTTTACATATCTGTATACTTGAATTATTTTTTATAGTACACAATGTGTTTCATATTTTCGTTTTACCTATACCTATTGTAAGGGCGCCCCCCTCCCTCGGGTGTCCTTCTCCTAGATTATCAGCGTGAGCTAGATGTGTAGGAATAAAGGAAAAGCCAGAAGTTGCCATAATCTTAATATTATTTTATTAAGATCTTATTTTAAACTAATAACAGATTAGGTAATATGATATGTGAGAGAATCTACGGTGGCAAATCACACAATATATAATATCGAAATAACGTAACTCGGATCACTATCAATAACTAACTCGCCTAAGCACAATTTCAATGTAAACACAGATCCGAATATTAAAATGGTAACTCCTACCTTAATGTCCGACGAAACAGCAATCTATCTGATCGTAGCTGAATTTGCGGTTCATTGGCGTGAAATTGTATGCTCCTTGACTAAAGGCTCTCTGTCACGGGTAACCTCTCTGGACTGTCACTTAACTTCTCGAAATACTCTTCACACTTGCAACACGAACTAACATAACACTCCCCAAATACCACCTCGCTTCTTCTAAACTTCTGTTATTTAAAAGCTTCCTAATTTGCATCTTTTATTCATGTTTTATATTTCTCGGGTTGGTTGGAAATGAATTGCCATCTATTCTGGCCCCAAAGAACCTATAAGGACAAGTTAATGAAAAATCGCGTGAGCCCGTCTATCTCTCACACACACACTATATTTGCTAAATATACTAATTCTCTTTGCACGTTAAAATCTAACATTAATTATTAATATAATATTTCCATGTTTTAAAAATGAACAGAACAGGTTTAGGAAATGTATGAGCTATAATAGTGAAAATTTTTATGAAAATTGAGACACCTTTCTGTCTGAAAATAGGCTCTGCGTTTAGTTCAGGCTCTCTGGTAAATTTCGAGAAGACAAGAAACACTTTAAATTAGTTAAAGAGAAAATCTCGCTAGAAGACCGTTACAAAGTTAACAGAAGAATAAAAAGCAGGATTTAAATATAAGTTGCAGTTAAATTCAAATTCTTTGCAGCGTAAGTGATAAACCAAAAGTCTTGCCCTGATTATAAAAGTACGTTACAAAGCAACCGTTTAATATAATTTAATTTGTATCATTCGATAAGTCAGTTTCAGTAGATGTTTTTTTGTGTGAGTGCAGTAGATGGTGTTGTCATCTTGCCCCAGAGCTGGGGCAAGATGACAATTTGTTAAAGTTTTTAAAAAATTTTACCCTTTTTTTTTTTTTTTGAAAAATTAAATGGTAATATATTAAACATAACAAAGGTCTACTCTAACACTTTATGTAAAAATAATTTTTTTTATCCTTAAAAATAAATCAATAAACAACACAAACTGTTAACATAGTCATCTTGATCCGGCCTCCCTATATAAACCCAGCGTCATAAATACATTTAAAGTCAGTTCTCAGTAAAAATGTGGAAAAAAATGGAAAATTAAAATATATAGAGCACAATAATATCCTTTTCTAAAAAAGAAACAAAAAACATAAATTACGTAATTAGAAAAACATAAAGATCCAATGCAAAATTTTATGCTTAGTAATTATATTCAATTTTAGAATTTAAATAAAATTATTAAGGAAAAACTTTTAATTAATATATATACTAGCTGTTCCGGCCAAGCGTTGCTGTGGCTTTGTTTTAATACGTTGGTTTAATATTATTATTTTGCGCTTACAATTTTGGAAAGTTCAATTTAAGAATATAAAACATATTTTTTTAATTTTAGATTTTATTCATCTCTTATTTGAGTATAGTATAAAGCATGAATTATTGACGAAGTTGTTAGTAACAACATATGAAGATTTAATTTTATAAATGATGTTAATAGCGGTTTTTAGCAATTTTTAATATTTTTTTTATGATTCTAAATAATAACAAATAATTTTTATTTAATTAATTGCTAATCGGTGAAAAAAATGTTTTGGTAACTTCTCTTTTGCTCAAGCAAATAGATTTAATGTTTCCTCACACGTAAGCATGCAACATATATGTGTCCATGCGATAAACATGGATTTTCTAAGTCCAAGCCCCAAATTCACATTGTTTGGCTTTGAGATTTATTTCTGGTCATCACGAAAGCCAATCCATTTGGGATTTGAATATTTTTGAATGGTATTGCAGATTCTGACGGTATCAGTGGAATACGTCGCAATACATTGACGATTTCCTTTAAACTTTCATTCAAAATGGTTGCTTCAAGAAGATTCCTGGTCCAAACGTGTACCGTTACAAAATCTAGGTGTATTTAAGTTACGCAGTAGGGTAACCAGTGAATCAGTCTTCAACAGAATCTTGCGATGTGGCATTCCTAATACATCCAGGGAATTTAAAAATACAGTTTAATCTTCATCAACAATAGTGTCGGTTGATTTAAAAGGCATCAGATCACCTGGCAGAACCTCTGTAACTTATTTCGTCAACTTTAACATTTTTTTCTACCCAAGTAACAGGATTACAGGTCAGTCATTATCTAGATAATTATACAGTATATCAGGGAAGACGCTATCAATCTGTTCCTTTTCTGTCCGAACAACAGTATAGAAAGTGCTTTGATATTTGATACATTGAAATTTTTAAAGATTCTACTTCCCCTTTTTCAAATATTCGCAGTTGGTTAAAAATATTTGGGAATAATCTCTTAAAAACCCCCTTTTACTTTTAAGTTTTTAACGTTTCCCATAAAAAAATTGTTTTAATTTTTATGTAAATCTCGTGAAAAAAATAGAGCGGGGAATGATTTACAATCCTGTTGGAATAAAACCAGCCTGTAATAAACAACACCCCCAATATTTTCCCGTTCGTTTATCTTTTACGGGGGGCTAAGTAAAGCCGGGGAGTGGGGCCAAAGTACACTAATTGAAATTATTGAATCCCTTTGCAATACCGTAGCCATTCCGCTCTTTTTAATATTACTCAGTTTGGTTTCTCATGAATTTAATGGCAGCGGAATGCTGAATGATTGCCCACCGTTTAACAAAGTGGAGTAATCCCTTTAAGATGCAATTGCCAAAAAAATTTCTGTTGGGCATTTTCAAGTTTCGCCGAAAGTTTAGTAGTTTTGGGGAATAGAAAAACGGAGGGGGCCCCGAAAGATTTGACCTCATTCGGCAATATCCCGAAAAAATTTAAAAAAGTTTATGAAATCCCAATCCCGATTCTCTTCCCCTTTTTGGGGCCCTTTTCCCTTCAAACTCCCCCTGAAGAACAGGCATATATCCCGAATTATCCGGCAAAATTACAGGAGTTTCTAAAAATCCCATTTTGATTTTTTTCCCCGCTAAAGGGCGTTTTCTTTCAAACCCCCAAAATTTTAAGGTATGCCTTTTCCAAGATTCTTTTAAAATACCTTTTTCTGGTATTTTTAACAGGAATTTCTGAGTTGGATCGAATACCGACGGGTCCAAAATATTTCCCGAGACCCACTTTTTGCGCTCTACGTTTGCAAGTTAGACTGACACAGGCAAAAATTTAGGTCGTCCGTCACTACTAAAAAGTTACCTAAAAAACCTATTTCAAATTCCTTTCGCGAAAAAACCGGCTGAATTTTAAAACCCCAACGCTTCAAATTCAGCCGCTAGAGGGAATGAAAATTCATAAGTGGAACTCGAACGTGAAGCCATTCCACCAAATTTTGGCAATATCCTGCAAATTTAGAAGAGTTTCTGAAACTTGATTTAAGATTCTCGTTTCCCACCTCTAGATGTAACTTTTGGGACCCCTGAGCCTGCAAGTTCAGTCACTGAAAAGGAGCATTAGGTTCGTCCAGCATTATCAGGCAAAGTTACGGGAATTTCTAATGTCCGATTTCGAAATCTCGTTCACCATTCCAAAAAAGGATTAGAAAAGTACTTTTCCCGCTTCAAGACTTTTGAGAATAGTTTCTGTCATGGTTCGCGTAATAAACTGTCGTCCAAAATTATCCGGCAAATTTGTGACAATTTCTCATGTTACATATCAGATTCAAATTGCCAGTCTCAAAATACGCCAGAGATCAAGTTTTCACGCTCCAAGGCATTTAAGATAAGCTCCTGACAAGGTTCTTAAATACTGCTGTCCGGCATTATCCGGCAACGTTGTGACAATTTCTCTTATTGAATATCAGCTTCAGATTACCCGTTTCCAAATACACCAGGGACAAAGTTTTCACGCTCTATGACTCGTAAGGTACAGCCCTGCAAGGAAATGTCTAAAATACGGTCACATTTGCCATTGTCTGGTAAAGCTACTGGTATTTAAGGTTTACCACGAATTTCGGATTCCACGCCACGAAATACACCAGGCACCTTGGTCCACAAAGTCTGCTTCTGCAGGCACATACGCATTACGACATTTTGCGAATTTTCCCATTTCCCGGATTCTACACATTTCCGTCAATAAAAAAAATAATGATGTCAAAAATTGAGATAAAAACTATCCTATATTTTAAGATGGACGAAATGACACACAATATGCAAAATTATGTCAGAATCGGTTGATTAGCTTCGGAGTCCATCACGATCCAACACTGTGACACGTAATTTTTATATATAAAGATTTATTTTTTATCCAACTTTAATTATAGATGTATGTTATATACAACATGAAAGAACGCACACATAATTAAATCACCAACAACTTATTTATTAAAATTGAATTCTCTTATATATAATTGAGTAAAAATTTAATTTAATTTATGTGAACTCTGATTTCTGATCGAACTTGACGAAATAAAATTAAATTTGTTTAAACATCATCTTTCAGAAGTGAAATTACAAGGCCAAAATTTACAATGAATTATTCATTCCCGAATATCGAGTTTTTTTTATTTCTGATTACAATAAATAGTGTGTGTGCGCGCGCATGAAACAACTGAAAAATGCATTAACACCGATGTGTTTTTTTAAAAAAAAAACAAAAAAAGTTTTTAATTTTAAAAAAATTAATTTAATAAAAAAGTTTTTAATTTTACGTCCAAAAATTTTGGAGAAAAAATTAAAATTTTTTTTTTTTTCGGTTTATTTAAAAAAACCCAAATTGGACGAAAAATTTTTAAAAATTTTTTGGGGGCCCTTTTGGGGGTGTTTCTTGGGCTTTTAAAAATTTAAAAAATTTTAAATTTAACTGAAAAAACAAAAACCCCAAAAACTTTGACCATTTAAAAAAAAATATAACTTTACATTTTGGAATATTTTAAAAATTTTAAAATCCCCAACAATTTTTTTAAAAAATTTTAAAAATTTACTAAAAAAAACAAAAAAAATCCCCATTTTTGCATATAAAAAAAAAAAATTTATACATTTACCTGGTTTAAAAAACTTTTTAAAAATGTAAAAAAGTCCCTGCCCCCAATGAATTTTAAAATTTTTTAAAAATTAAAAAAAAAGGGAAAACAAATAAAAAACCCCCTTTTTGGAAATAAAAAAATTTTAATCCCCAAAATTTTTTCATTTTCCGAAATTTCTAATTTATGAAAAAAAAAATTCTTTTCGTTAAAATTTTGACCCCGGGAAATTCCTTTTCCCAATGAACCCGTTTTTACGGGGGCCTTTAAAAGGTAATGTAGGGGGAGAAAAAGGAAAAAAAAATTTTTTAAGGGGGCCAAAAATTTTTGAAAAAAAGGGTGAAAATAGAAATTTTGGAAAGCCTTTTTAAAATTTTAAATATTTTCATTATATTTAAACATTTTGACAATTTACTGCAACGAAGTGGAGCTAAACTTTTTAAGTGATATTGATATTTACGACTGTAAGGAACAATGATTTGAATGTGAATCAAATTGCACTACAACATAACGACAAATAAATATTTGACGAACATTATTTCACCCTATTTATAATAAGATTGTACATTTATCAAATCATAAAAATTAAATAATTATAAGAATAGATTGGAATAAAAAATAATAATGAAAAGGTCGTATCAAATTTTTAAATTTCCGTAATAATTATTTATATTCTAATTTGTTTCCTTGCATCACTACTTTAGCCTTTGTTACTTAAAAAAACACATTATCATAAGATTCCCATTTCGAAACAATATCATCAACAATAACTCATTTTTATAAGACTGCTTAAAACGACGGTCGAACGGTTGTCATTACGTCAAAAATCCTTCAGACAAAATATCCAATTTTAAACTTCCATTCATTCTTTGAGGAGAAAAACATTTCCACTCCCCATAACCTTCGATATTTTCTTTTACTTGTTCGAAATTTATTCATATATATTTATTTTCTTCCAAGTTCCGCCATTTCTTCCGCCCATTCTGGAATAACAAAATTTATCCACCATTTACCCCCTATTTTTGCTCCCGGGGTTAAAAACAGGGGGACTCAACACAAAGGAGTCCTACGTCGCCACCGCATTATGTGCCCTATAATCCAAACATGTACTGGGGGTTGGGGGGTAAATATGGAGGGAGCCCCTCCCCCCGACCGAGATGCGTTCCCATTTTTGGAAAGCTACGAGACGGAGATTAATCATCCAAAATGATACTTCTGCAGCAGAGGAAATCCAGAAGTATAAACTGTAAAGTTGAATGAAATTCATATTAAGATAAATGAAGTTTTGTTTTTGTGTAGTCGGCAGTTGTAGAAGGAAGTTTTTCGCATCTGAATACCCCTTGTCCTTTTTTGGGATGGAATTTTTTCTTAAGGCCGCGAATGTATTCTTTTTTTATTCCCTTTTTAATGAAACAGAAAAACTTGACAAAAGAATTCAATCGATACACACTTCTTTCGTATTGTATGATAAGAAGAAAAGAAACTTTTTTTCATACTTTTTTTTAATCTTGAAATCCATGTAAAGGTTGGTTTTGAAAACAAGTTTGTTGCATTCATAAGCTAGTTCGAGTATAGTGAAAACGGCTCAAATTCTTTACCAAAAATTTCACCTTGTAATCACATCACTCTTAGAAGATGAAACAATATTTACGTATTTTTAATCATAAAAATACGTATTTTTAATCATTAATATATTTTTTAAACTATGGCTAGAATTTCCATAAATATTACTAAAAGTACATTAAGTTCACATAAAATCTTTTCACACATCGCATTGATATACAACCTAGAGATGACGAATGAATTTCCTCTTGTGAAATATTTAACATAACTGGCTTCTACACTTAAATAGTATAAACACATATAACTTAAATAATTTGTTAAAATCACAAAACCTGAAGTGTTAAATTCGATTTAAATGAACATTTTGTTGCAGAGCTGCAAAAAGTTCTATTGATGGTACAACTCGATATTTTGAATCCTGATCACATTCCAATTGTTATTATTATACCATGAGCTCACTGTTTGCAAAACAATTGGAGCTTATAATATATTTTTAGATCCTTGGATAATTTTTCTGCCTGGGAGATTCCAATTGGGGAAGGGAGTTAGTGTTTATTAACGTGACACTATAAAGCAACTCGACCGGTATTGGTGACTTAAGACCATAAGGGCCTGGACCCCTACGCAAAAGTAAACCCTGGGCCCCTATACAAATGTAGGTCCCACATATGACACTTGAATTAGACAGTACATAGAATACGTTCTTAAACACTTCTACAAACAATAACCCCCAAAAAAATAAATATGTGAGACTTACAATCCCACAAACCGGCTCTATTGACTGCCGCCTTTTTACTGTGGGAGTAATGATGGTGTAGGGTGGTAGGCCTAGGCCTATACATGGACGACGGTCATCACATGTAGCCAGTAATATTGTCCGGTATTCCTAGTTTTTCGGAGAATACTACCGGAAAAAGCAGTGTTTTTAAGGGGATTTAGGGCCCCCCCTTCAATTCCAAATTTTTTCCCTTTTTAATATTTTATAAATTGGTTAAATACATGCTATAGGAATCAGTCAGACTTCGGGCCTCCTAGAATCCTGCCCATTTCCCGCGATGCGGTGGATGTGGGGGTGAACATTTCGCCACCGGGAAAAATCATTTGACCGTTGAAATTATTAAAATCATTGCCTCATTATGGCTGAGTCGAGAACGAGACGAAGCCCCCATTAAAAACAGACCCCCGGGGCCCCATTGACCCACATTTTGGGAGATTTCCCCCTGGGGATGTATCACGTTCTTTGAACCGTGTTCAAGTGATGAAGATGACTATGTCCTAACATTCACACCACGTCAAAGTTGAGGAATTGGTGTCACGACAGATTTAACGTGCATTAATCTTTCTACACGGTGGATTTTTGCTGGTTTTCGGGCTCTATTTCATGACATCATACTTCGTAAACAGGAATACCATGCTACTACGTCAGGGTTCTAAAACCTTAACCCCCACCCCAGGGGGGGGGGAGATATTGAAAAGCCAAAAAAAAAAAGATTTTTTAAAAAAATTATTAATTTATGGAAAAGTAAACAAACAAAAAAAACGTTCGGGCCCCAAAAAAATAAAACACAATACTGGTATATTACACATAATTGTATATCAGTGATACACAATGCATTTTATGATTAATTTAACAATGCTAAATTAAGAACAAGTTTAATAACTACCAGTAACCCCACGGGATTCTCATATATAAAATTATATACAAAAATTATCACTTATCTTAATAATTTGTACGGTTTAGAATTAAATTCTTAATTGCCGATTAAAAGTTACGCAATTGTGGTGGAGGAAGAAATAAAGAAGCAAATAGTCTGAACGAAATAAATCCTTTGCAAACATTGTCAATGTCTTTTTATTGCATCCAAACCCTTTCGGAAAAATTTTTTATGGATATAAAGCCCCGGAAAAAACCGAAATTTGGGAAAGACGTATAAAAACGTGCGGGGAAATTAACGCTTTGGCTAATCGAGACGTTTATTTACGCCAGTGGATCTTAAGAGGTTAAAAGTATATCGTAGTTTTAGCATCAAAGTATAGTATTATTGAGTTCAATACACTGCTATTGTATGGGGGAGGGGGATGAAAATTATGATTGAATATTGGGTCGCGAATATTGAAATTTTTGGAAAAAACCCCACTACGTGCATGAGATTCCAATCGGATGAAATTCTCGTGTACCGGAAAAATATGCCCTGAATCCCCTTTTCGTTATATATTTCCCTTTTTAAATTTTTTATTCAATATTTTGTTTTATAAGTGCATCATTTCTACTACTCTTTACATTTTAATCATTTATCCCTTATTTTTAATGATGGAATCTCCAATAACTTAACAAGCTCAAATATTATGATGATGATACCTGAGTTGAAACGTGTCATTCTCCTAACTTTTAAACAAGATCACACTTTCAGAGAACTTTAAATCCCATTCCCTTTTAAACTAAAGAAATTTCATTATTCTGTACGTCGTAACTTTGAAAGGATCAAGACTTGAATAATAAGGCGATGAATCTCACGACTTTTACTCAAGACTAACGTAAGTGAAATTAGAAAACCATTTCCATGTACCGCGCTGTAGTCTTATTAACCACTTTGCTCTGCTCTTCGTATTGTTACGTAGATACGAAGATTCGGGGATTTTATGCAAAACAATCACAAAGAAAATAAACAGTTCTTTTCCCAAAACGATGCGAATTTATTATCAAAAATCCCAAACCCTTTTTAAATACAGGTTTCCCGCAGCGATATTCCGAGTAAAAAATCCAAAAGGGGTTACACCTTCAACAGCAATCAAACACAATAACAGTGTTTAAAAATAAAGTAAGTAAAGATTATTCACAAAACACAGCCGAGATAATCCTTTTGACAAAAAAATCCCCCACCACTGCTGGTTTAATCCCGACTCCCCCCGCGGTCCCGGCAGGCCCTCATTTATAGGCGCGACAGAAACTTCCAGAAATATATAACAGCTCGTGTCATTGGGGGCACCCGGGGGAGAAAATCTACCACTTTCTTGGGAAGGGCCCGGGGTTCCGGGAAATCCCTTTTAAAATGGTCGCCAACGATGCCAAAAAAGGGGCCAAAGTCACCGATTTGGTCGCCAAAAAATTTTGCCAACTTGGCTCTACCGCCAAGATTTCGCCGTTCTCATTGGATCGCCATTATAACGTAAAAAGGGGGGGCATTGTTTGGAAAAAGGGTAAAAATTTTTAAAAATGAAAAAACATAACATAGAGTAATATAAATGCATTAAACATCAAATACAAATTATTTACACTATTTACACAAAAATTTGTAACAGTATCTTTTTTGGGGTTATCGGGACGGGAAAAAATGAAGCTAAAAAAGGGTTTGTGTTTTATAACCAATCGGCTATCATACCAAATATTAAAATTTAAGGTATCCGACTACCTAAAATTATGAATTTTGCCAAAAATTAACAATGTATTCTTTTTTAATATTTTATTTTTTATAGGCTATCTTATTAGCTTTATAAAAATAACAAGTTTATTATTTTCCATTCACTTGAACAAAAACTTTAAGTGTTTCAGTAAAAGCAAAGGACCCTATTTTTTAAAAGATGTCAACAAAAATACCACCAAAAAAGTGTGTTTTTCTTAAAATTTCAAATGGGGGCAACGATTGCTCAAAACGTTTTGAAAATTATTAGCTGAAATTTTTTGTGTATGTTCTGTATGATAGTAAAAGTGTTTTAACCTTCAGATCTATCAATTACTGCTTTATTACAAATTTTACAGTCCCTTATGTGAATATAATCTATGTTTTTTTAAAGCAATTTCTTATTATAACTAAGATAAAGTAATCTAGTTTTTGTAAAAGTTAAAATATATCACATATCCTGAAAGTCATTTCAATAATAAATAGCCAGGGAGCACATGAAAAATGAAAAAATTTGTTCATAAACTTTTTGAACTAACATTTTGTAAATTTTTACCATGTTTTTTTTTTCTAGAAATATAACTTTTTTTTCTCTTCTTAATTTTAGCATATTTTTCTTAAAATGTTCTAAATAAATCTAAAAACCACAAAAAAAATTACCATGCTTCCATTTTTTTTTAAATTGTCGCAAGTAGTCGGAATACCTTAATGTTTTAATTTATTTCATAATTAAAAACATAATATTATTATGAACTTTTATGATACTGTCTAAAATATTAATGCTTATCGTAAGTTTTTACGCCACCCAAATAGTGACTAGGGACCTCGACATAGCTGACTGCTGTGTCGAGGGCCTGGGCTTGAATCTTGAAGGAGGCATGGATGCATGTTAATGTATAGTGACTAAGCCACATGAAGACATTCTAAGTATTTGGGGAGCCGAAATTCTTCTCAAAAGGTTGGTGGTAAAAGGAAAAAGGGGTGAGATATCCCCGATCTCTCCCCCCTTCCTCCTCCACCGGCTTTTTTTCCCTCAATATTGGAGGGGAACGAAGCCAAAACGTAGGCTATCACCTGTATGGTGCTCAAAGCTGTGACCAAAGTGCTGGGTCCCGATACCACTTGCTTCTTACCACGATGAATTTCCTAGGTCTCGTTCTGACACTGTTGATCGGATAGTATTAGTAACAAAACCCGTTATTTTTATGGCCAGCCTAATCACCAAAATGCGTAACTCCACAAATCGAAATAAGACTTGTAATGACATCTAGTGGAGTATTTTTAACCCTATCCACATTGAATTACTTCAAATGTCCTTAAAAAAAATCGCTAATTCATTATTGCATTGAAATTATTCCCGCACATAGTAAAAATAAACAGTTTTTTACTTGCTCCTATTAAATACATCCAGAAGGAGTTACGCCTTCTGATAATTAGGCCGACGATATGTAAATGAGATTCGAAAAAAAGTCAAAAAAGAAATGGAAATGAACCTTTTGAGGATTTGTGACTGGGCTTTCATCTCGTTTTCTTTTAACAGTCCTCTTGGGTTTTTTTGGGGCCGAAATGGCAATTATTTCCAACCAACTCGAGAAGAAGAACTTGTGTGTATATATATATATATAGGTAAATTAGGAATCTTATATATAGTAGAAGTTTAGCGTTCGCGTGGTGACTATGCGAGGTCTATGTCTATGTTTAGAAGTGATTGAGTAAAAGTTAAAGGAAATACCAAGTTGAAGATTTAACCTACCGGTACCTGTATAACTAAGTTAAGGGTGGATCCGTGACCACAAGGATTAGAGCAAGATTGAAGCCACGTCAGTTAGGACAATAAGGTAGCTGTTTACTTAGGATATATCGGTAAGCACCTTTTTAAACTATAAGGAAAGTGCGTGTATAAGTGAGATTAGAATTCAGCTGTAAAGTTAGATATAGTTGTCAATTACGCGATTATTTGGTAATACGAATTGCGTCTTCTAATTCCAGATCTACTTACTCTGACTAGTGTTATTGTTGTGTTTTGTGATTAAGTTACGATCTTAATAAAAAGATATTAAGATAAACGATTTGCGTGATTCTTCATTATTCCCTACAGAAACAGGTCGTGTAGATAATGGAGAACAGGGGCACCCACGGGAGGGTGCCTCACAGATTATATAAAATATCGGCAATGGGGCTTAGATTTAGTGTGCCCACTTCGTAAGCCTTAAGTTGTGGATTCAATTCTGGCTAGAATCGATAAATTTACTGGATGCTAAAATCGTAGGCATGCATGACATCTGATTATGTGGCATTTAAGAGATCCTTTGAGTATCAATTTGGTTCTGGTACTCTCGACAAAAATAAATCATGGTAATATTGTTACGAATTTTGTATAAAATATTGTAAATAATTTGTATTTGTATCGGTAATACATTTATATTACTCTATGTAATATTTATTTTATGTTAAAATTGTAATATTCTCAAGAAACGTCATCACTTAGGTTATGGCGATTCAATGGGAACCTGCGAAATCTTGACGATAGAGTGAAGTTGGCATCAATTTTGGCGACCAAGTTGGTGACTTTCGCAACCCTTTTGGTGACCATGTTGGTAACCATTTTTGGTGAATTCGTAACTTTATGGATTCTTCTGAAAGTTTGTGGAGAAACCCTCTAATTTTATGATTTATGACGCAAATGGAGCTTTCTCGAATTATCCGTGAGGCCTATAAATGCGGTCAGAGGAACTGTAGTAGTATAGCTTTAACCAGCTATTAGTTTGTCTTGTTTTGAGTAGCAAGTTATTAGTATTGTTTTGACTAGCCATTAGTAGACTTGCCTCGATCTTGAATAGACGACTGGCAATTAGCTCGGCTGTTGAATAGGACGAGCGGTGATTGTTAATAATATTTTACATACGTGTATTTTAGACACTGATAGCTATGTCTAAACTTAGTAGAAGGTGTGACCTGAGATTTATTCTGCGAATTTTGCTGTTGAATCCTGTATTTAATGGATTGCATTTTCGACAATAAATTATCTTCGCTGTTAAGGAACTGCCTTGTACTTCGCGACTGATTTACATAAAATCCTTGAAATCCCGATCAACTTAACAATATTTAGCATTCGGCAAGAGCTTGAATTATATTAATTCAAGCATCAAAATTTGGTAGCGAAAGCTGCCACTAGATGGTACCACTGTGAAATGGTTTTCACATTTAGGGACTTGACGTGTCTGCAAAGGCTTAGTTGCTACTATGCAGCCCATTAGAAAAAACGTACCGTAAAATCCGGCGTATAACGCGCACCCCCTTTTTTACGAAAAAATTTGAAATGTACGTGTGCAATTTTCTTATGTTTTGAAGTCATTATTTATTGGATGAATCATTCCAGACTCTCTTGAAAAATAGTATACTTCTAGAATTATACAACCCTTAAGAGCGCAGGAAGAAAGGGGGGGAGGGGAGACCGATTCAGCACCATGGCTGGATTATTCCTACGCTTTTCTATAAACATTGATTCCTTTTTCCCCTTTCGTGTGATGTACGAGTGGACGATTAATTTTGAAATAAAATAGAACAAGTTCGAGACTATTACGCTCCTGTCTGTAGTATTTTCAATACTATGAATAATATTGAATACGCTTGAGACAGCGAGCAGTAAAGATGGGTCCTGGTAAACGAAGCAAAACACAGCGCCGATTTCAAGATCTAAGTGATTCAATTTGCAAAAGAAAATGAAAATCGTGCTGCAGCTAGGATGTTTGATATTGGCGAAAGCTCCATAAGGGAGTGGAAAAAAATGAAATGACAATAATTAACATGCCAAAGAAGAAATGCGCTTTACGTAAAGGAGTAACGAAATGGCTTATTCTAGAAGAAAGTGTTGCGAACTGGGTCCTAAAAAATCCCCCTGAATGGATTAATTGTAACAAAAAACAGTGTACGTTTATTCGCTGTAAAATGGTCGAAAAAATGCCTTTTATGTTATCCAACAATGAAAGTTCATAAGGTATGTTATTTCTTTTAAATAAACAGTATTTCGATATATAAGTCTAAATTTTTTTAATACTCAATTTTTGTAAAGCTCTTATTTTTATACTCGGCGTATAACGCGTACCCCTAAATTTCGATTTTATTTTTTGTGTTAAAAGTGCGCGTTATACGCCGGATTTTACGGTATGTAACACTCCAATTATCTATCATAATTAAACAAAATATTTCATATGTTTTTCATTAAATACATTAAATAGTTATTCATTGTTAAAGTACTCGTAAATAATCGAATAATCATTAAATATTTTATACAACTTAAATGAACTGTAGTCTCTCATCAGAATAAATATTCAAGGCCACACTCAAATAGCAGAAACTCTGAGGAAGATTCAATACTACTCGGAGCGCATTTAACAGTTCAAAAATTACAAATGAAGTTGAGAATTCCACACTAATGTCCTCCTCGTGGAATACTTGAGGTGCAAACTACTCTGACGAGGGGAGCTTACAGGCGCAAACTAAGATGATGCATTGTCTTTGGTGCAGAATCTGATTAATTCCGAGGAGGTACTAACTGTTTCAATCTCAAGAACGTCCTTAGCCTCTAAAGGGAAGATTAATGGGGATTTAGGGAAACAATTTCAGTCAGTCTACTCTGGAGTAACTGACTTTTCTTTTTTTTAAAGTTTTATCTCAGACCGGAAAGAAGCTACTTAGGGTTAGAGATTTCATTTCGAATCGGAACAGAAATAAAGAATTTCACCTTAGTATTTGAAAAAAAAAATTACTGTACTTCAAAGAGTTTTTTGAACTTAAAGCTTTTTTCAATTCCTACTATTAGTTTACTCTCTCCCTATATATATATATATATATATATATATATATCTTGTTCAAATTTTCAATCGTTAATAAAATACTTTCTATTCATCCACTCAAGTTCCAATACATTTTTTTAAATATGTAGTGGAGGACACTTGATGTTAATACAGTTTAACAGCATATATAAAAAAGGAAAATCGCTTGTTGTGTCCGTGTAGTGCAATGGGTAGCGGGTTGAATTTCTAATCCAAAAGTTGTGGGTTCGAATCCTACATGGGATGGCGTCATTTCTGAGAATGTGATTTCTTTTAAATATATACTATTTTATTAAAATAATTAAATTTATTCAATGAAGAAATAGTAACAAACAAAAATAGAAAAAATTGGAAAAATGCAAGGAAAATCGCTTTCTATTTTGCCAATTAATATTGTAATTCCGTCATATGTATATACATATTTATATTAAGTGTATTTAATAAAAAGTAACTAAAATAAAGTTTTTCTTTATTGATCTAAGTAGAAATTGAGACTTTTTTGTATAAATTGTTTATTATATGGTTGAGTGACTTTAATACTGTCTTCGTCCTTCAAAAGTCATTCTAAATTACAGTCCATTATATGTATTCGAATGATGTGTTATAACATCTGTGTTGATTATCTAATTCAACGATTTCCAACCACTGTGCCGCGGCACTTTTGTGGGTTACCAAATTTTTTTTAATTATTAATTATACTCCGAGGAACAAAGTCCGGAAAAAAAATCCTCCGGTCGTTTTATAAAAATAAACTATTGATAAAATTGTTATTGACCATTTCATTACACTATAGAGAGGAGAGTTAATCATTACTTGCCAAATTTAGAGAAAACAAAATTTGATTGGGCTCCTTATCTATATTTGTGATAACGGATACATCTCTACATGAATTATTTTTGAATGAAGAGGAAGAAATAATTTCATTCTGTAATAATCGAGATTAAATTTCAAAAAGTACGAAAGTCAATTAATTAATTTTGTATTGAAATTTGAGGCTATAATGTTATAGTAGCCAAAAAAGCTTTGAAAATATCGTTTCAATTTTCTACGTGTAATTAGTGTGAATTCGGATTTTCAGCAATAATAAACATAAAAAGTAATATAAAAAAAATTAAGTCAATTCCTACTTAGTCAAAGAAACATTTTATTTTACCTACTTTATATTAAATAGTTACAATTAATATAAATATGTATATACATAGGACAGAACCACAACATTAAGTGGTAATTAATTTTTATTAATTATCATTAAAGTATCGTATTGTCATCCAAAAGAATCGTGTCTATAAAATTTCAGTTCAACTGAATGCTTTAAAACATGAGAAAAAAATATTTTAAAGTTTTGACAAAAGTCGCCAAAATGGTCGCTAAGTCGCCAACGTGGCTGTGTGTTTGTAATTCTTTAAAGAATTAGTTTTAATCAGATAATTTTTATTAATTATAATTAAATTACTGTATTGTCATCCAAAATAAGCATGTATATAAAATTTCAGCTCAATTGAGCGGTTTAAAATGTATTTTATTAATGATTGAACATTTCACCAAGATAAATAAATTAATTAATTGATTAATATAGAGAGAGTGCGAGCTAAAGTAGGAATTGAAAAAAGAAAAAAAAAAGGGTGGAATTTTTTAAATGTAGATGACAAAATGTGAGTAGCATTATCATTTTTATGACCCAATATAAACGAAATTATCAAAAATCCTCAAGCTACAAATTTTGCCTTAAATGTATTCTTACAATTAATTTGTAGTTAATTACACAATAAACATTTTGCTCTTAGTCGTACATATTTTATTTAACATTAAAAATTATAATCATAATCTATTTTCCATAACATATTATGAATAAGTAAAATTCTTTTAAGCTTATTTTATTGTTAATTTGCCGCCAAATTTTGAAATTTTTAAAAATGTACCGCAGCAAAAAAAAAGATTTAGTATCACTGATCTAATTATATGTCTTAAAATTTTACGACTTCTAATGAAATTCAAAACTATACTACAATAATGATTGAGCTTTCTTCTTGTAACAAATATATCATTCAATCGAATCTCAAACCTAATTTTAATAGTGTTACCCTTATTTGTAAAGCAGTTTTCAAAGATTTTCTTTTTATGTTAGAATAACTTTTTTCAAAGAAAATACCTAAACTCTTTAAAAGTTTTTCTGATTTTCTTACAATTTAAAATCAAAATTGACATGTTTTTTTCTTTTTAAGGGGGCCGATTGGATTTTTTCCTTTTGCAGCCCCTAATACACCCCAAAAACTGGTATCTTTTTGGGGGCGTCATATAGGTGGATACCAAAGCCGAAAGGAAATTTTTGACGCCCTTTTTCCCTTTCCTAGAGGGAGGCACCTGAGCTCGGGACGATGCGATTATTTCTAAATTTTTTTTTTTGCCGAGGCACCCAAAAACCAAACGGACACTCTGGGGAATTTTTTACACCCCCTAAATTTTTAAAAGGGCCCTGTCGATTTTTTTGCAAAAGGGAAAATCCCCGACTTGACCCTTGGTTTCAAAAACGCAAAAAAAAGGCTTTTTAAAATTATTATTTTTTAATTTTTTCCCCCAAAATTTAAAATTTTTTTTCCCTTTCTTTTTGTTTTCCCTTTGAACAATCACACAAGAAAAAAAAGGGTACCTTAAAAAAATAAAAAAAAGTTTTTAAAAATTTTTTTTAATAAAACCGAAAGAAAAACATTTTAAGAATTCATAAAAAAAATTTAAATGTTTTTAAATAAAAAAACTAAAATACTAAAATTCTTTCATTATTTTCTTACATAAATTAAAACAATTGTCGTATTTTCGTTTTGACTAAAAACCCCCTTTTTGCCCCTTATTTAACCCCCTTATAGAGGAAAGAACACAAAATTAGAAAAAATAAAAATTTTAAAACCATTTTTCAAGGAAATTTTGTTTTTTTTTAACAGAAAAAATTATTGAAAAAAGTAATTCCCAAAAAAGAGTTTCATTTACATATTGCTTCAAAGTTATACGAATACTAAACGAAAACCGAAGTACTGTTGTTGTTATTTACAAATTTTATCGCTTATACAAAATAAATTTAAGATTTCCTTCCCCAATTACGTTTTAGCATTAATTTAAAATATTAATAAAATATTGTTTAAATCATTCGTTTAAAAACATAATAATTATAATTTGATATATTTTACAAAGTGTAGATATAAATCTCACAAACTTTATATCTGAATTAAAAATTGATGAAAACATATAAAGTAAAATTTTCGTAGTTGGTAGATTAATACGAAACTTAAATGTTTTTTAAAGCTTTATTACAGCTTATGTGTAGTTTTGTAGTCACTCATTTTGAAGATATGTTTGGATTGCATTTATTTCTTTTAAGTAATTCTAAAGTCAAACATTATTTGGAGAATTTGGTATTCCAAAAAATTTTTTAAAAATATTAATCTCTACTTCCATTAATAATCTAATAAAAATACATATATTTCATAAAAGAAACTAAATTTTCAAATTTTTATAAACACATACGCAATAAAATCCTGCTTTTTGGTATGTGTTGAGTGTAACAGATTCAAAAGACCCAGTTAAAAACTCCTATTATTATTAAATGCTTTCGGGTGAGCAAAGATAATATTATGGGAAACTATTAAAATTCTTCAAACTATTTTTCTCTTTAAAATGTTTTCCTTTTCCCACAATAAGAAGCAACTATGAACAAAATTTAATAGAAAAACGATGCAGAATCGGAAAAAAAATTTCCCTTTTTTATAATCAAAAATAAAAAAATTGCATTTATCCCCCTTCTCCTTTTTTTTCCCCATCATAAATAACTTCCAAAAGGGGTTTTTTTTTTTATAAAATTTAACTTGTTTTAAAATATCCGACTTTTTTTGGAACCTTTATTTTAAAAAACCATAAATGGATAATTTTTTTTTATATTTAGTGTCAATTAGATTAAAAAAATACATGTATAAAAATTTTTTAAAGGGCATTTTGACAAAAAAAAAAAAATTTAAATTATTTTGGCAAAAATTAACTTAGAATAATCTTTTTCAAAAAAGTTCTCCTTTAAAAAAATTTTAAAATAATAAAAAATTTTTCCCGTAAATAAAGGAACCCCTTTCCAAAAAAGTCAACTATTTTTTTTTTTTAAAATTCACATTATTTTTAAAGTTACAACCTTTTGAAAAATTTTTTTTGGCTTTTTTTTAAAATTTCTCCCCTTTTGTTGTCTAAAACTGGATAAAAACCCCCTTTTTAAAAATATTTCAAAAATTTTTTGGTTGAACCTTTTGTACAAAAAGTCTGGAGGGTTAAGCAAGGAAAATATTATTATAATAAAAAAAAATTTTTAAAAAGGGGAATATTTTGAAAATGGGTCATTTTATTTCCTTTTTTTTTAAAATATTGAAATTTTAAAAAATTTTTTTTTTTGAAAAAATATTCTTAAAACAGTTTTTTTATAGATTTTTAATATAATTGACACTAAATATCGTAAATATTATCCATTTATACGTTTTTGCAAAACCACGGTTCCGAACGTAGTCGGATACCTTAATAAATTGAAAAGTCAAAATTTCTATTCACATATCCACAAGTAAAAGATCCAGAATAAATAACCAAACGATCGATTTCTCCTCGGTACATTCAAAACATTCCAGAATCCTCTTGTACTTCAAGTATCATAAAAGTAAGCAATTCCGAAAAGTATCAGAACTCTGCCGTTTTATTCCGCTATTCGAAAGAAAAGAAAATACGTATTTCTAACTGTTCTTAAAGATTCCTATTTTTCAAACATTCAAAATGTTTTCTTTTGAAAAGATAGACATTTTTCATATTCTTTGGAATGCACCATGGTCCATTGTCGCAAATACGCTGTGTATGTGCTTTTCTGGAAAAAAGATACAAGTATTTCCACTCGAGAGAGGTATATTTTATGTATTCGACAGCAATACAAGTGGATAATATTTTTAAACTCATATTGCAAAGGTAATTAGAGATGTTCTAATGGGTTCTATTCCCGATTCTTACTAATCCTGTAGGGAAAATACTTTCTTGATGTTGTTGGTTTACAAAACTACTTTCTGTGACTGAACGTGATCCATGTTAATGAAAGTTGCTGCTTAGCCACTTAACAGTTTCTTTTTTCTAAGATATTATGTCAAAAAATAAGCATATTTTTTGTAAACATTTTTAAGATGAAATCGATTATGTTAACTCAAATTAGTAGTCAGAAATGTTATATATAGTGAATATAAAGAATTACGCTAATTTTTATTTTTTCATTGAAAAAAACATGTTTTTCCTTACAGTTGGCTTTTTTTCGAAGAACTAAGCGAACCCAAAAGGAAATTTTACAAAAATGTATATTAGATCTTAAAAGATAATATTATACTTGCTGTTAATTATTCTCTTAAAATTCTGTTTTTGTGTGGTAAATTTTAAAACAGGGAGACAAGCATATCCCAACATCGCAATCGGGACAAAAATACCGTGTTTTTTTTTTCACCCGTTTTCCAAAATCGTTTCTTTTCGAACAACACATAAAACATTGCCTTGTTGGTCTTAATTTTTTGTCGGTGGGAGGAATTACTTGTAAAAAGTTTTTTTCTATCAATCGTAAGGGACTGGGAAAGTTCTTGGTCGTCCTTCTTTATCATTTACCGTCCAAATTCTTTCAATAAGGCGATCTATAATATCAAGCCCGAAAAATTCAAATTATATAGATAATTTTCCTTACACTATTTATGATATAAAACGAAAGCATTCCACAATGATGTATCTAAAAGATGGAAGAATATTGTTTTGTATTATTCTTTGCCTCTTTTACTTTGGTTTACTGATCCATTGTACCTACACCACAAGACAAGTCCGATAACAAACCTTCATTACTTCCAGAATCATTTACAGAAATTTCAGACTCACTATCTGAGTCAATATCAGAATTATTTTCTGTTATCAGCCTTTCATAATCATTCATTTTTCTTTCATTTTAAGCTCCAAATTTAAAAGAAAAAGTGTTCGTTGCTTGCGGTACACCGATCTAGTAAAAAGAAAATTCCCGCCTTATCTAGTCTAAAAGAGTGCAGTAAGACCTAACCTTGAAACCGGTTTAGACATTTTTTTGTAATCCTGACTTTACTCGACTGTTGGAGACATATGTTAAAACATTGCACTCTAAATGAGCAAAAAATAAGGGCAAATCAGAGTAGAAAAAGTGTTGCTCGAGTGCCGATTGGGCAAATCAGGGAAGTGCCATTTCAAATGCAAAAGCGGCGTTGTGGGGGTGTAATGGTGGCGGGTGGTGGTTTTTTTTCATGATTATGTTATACGTTTTTGAACTGTTGAATGGAGGAGGCATCAACTTATTATTAGGGTAGTCCACTTTATTTGACGATCACACACATATATCTATAAAACTACTGGACTATATTAAGCGTTACGACATCACAGAAAGCAGGTTTGAGACAAAAACAGGCTGCAACTATTTACACTTGACAGAGACAAAGAGAAAGATATCAAGAACTCTCGGTATTTATACTGGGGGGTAAAGCTCGCGTGATTTTTCTAACAGATGCTATATGATTGCTCAGAAACTACCACTCAATAGTTTCTCAAGGTATCCGACTACGTTCGGAAGGGTGATTTTGCAAAAGCGTATAAATGGATAATATTTATGATATTTAGTGTCACTTAGATTAGAAAATGTATATAAAATTGTCTTAAGAATATTAGTGCAATAAAAAGTTATTTAAGTACAATATTTTGACAAAAATGAACATAGAATGACCCATTTTCAAAATATTCTCCTTTTGTAAAAAAATGCTTCTATTATAATAATATTTTACCTGTATGTAGCTCAGACCTCTCTACAGAGGCTCAACTAGAATGTTTGAAATATATAACTTAGAAAAGGCTTTATTCATGTTTTACGACAACAGAGGGGAGAAATTTTCAGAAAAAAAGGCCGATAATTATTTCAATGGATTGTAACTCCGATAATAATGTGAATTTTTAAAAAAATAGTTCAGACTCTCTGGAGAAGTCTTGATTTTATATTAGCACACACACAAAATATTATTATTTAAAAAGCATTTTTTATAAATGGAGAACATTTTGAAAAAAGGTTATTCTAAGTTCATGTTTTGCCTAAATATTGTATTTAAATGATTTTGTTTTTGTCATAATGTCCTTAAAACAATTTTATACATGTATTCTAATCTAAGTGACACTAAATATCAAGAAAATTTTCCATTTATATGCCTTTTTTTAAAATGACGGTTCCGAACGTAGTCGGATACCTTAATTTTGCTATTCAATTATAGTTAACACCCGATTATGCAGGTAGGCCAGTTGAATAATTAAATATGGGTCCTAAAGGCATAGACCATTAATAATTAAAAGTTACTAAAAATAACATTAAAAGGAATTATTACGTATATATTAGGATACAACATAGCAAAATTCTACTTTTGCCACTTATTTATTTTCCCACCGTAACGCATTTATACCACAAAGTTATTTTATACTGAACCTCTTTGAAAAGTCATTGTTAAAAATTATTAAATAGAAATATATGAGTTATGTATGGGGGCTTGTTATATATTTCCTCAGAAAACTTGTAAACTCTCTATTGTTCATTTAATAAATTTTCTCTGTGAAAATGCACAATTCACAACAAAGTTACCTTTAAAATTTGAACTCGCATCTAAATACTGATTGATGTCCTGGGAATGCTAATGAACATTTCTATTTCCTCTGGGAAAATTTAATGGAAATTTAAAATATTCCATTTGTGTTGTATGAGATTAAATTGAAATAATGTAAATTTAATTGCAGAAATAGATTACAAATGGACCGCATGAGAATTGAATGGTTACAATCAAGTGATAATTTTTGAGAGTTGTATATGTTTTGTACAATTTCACATTTTATTAATAACTTTTTTGTACTTTTGTATTAATCACAGGCCAAAATTATTCATCGAAGATTTTACGATTTATTTACTTTGTTTACGCCACCCTATTATTAAGCTAAACGAAAACAATGGTTGTAAATGAGAAGGCAAAGTAAAACAGTTTGACATCATCCTTACTGCAATAGCTAAATTTTTTCCTGGGTAAACAAAAATTACTGCAATTCTCTAAAAGCATGTGGTTTATAAGAAAGTACTTTTAAATAAATTAAGAAAAATAATTTATCATACTTCATTCAAATATTTCACCGCAAAAACACAATAGTAGCCTAAGAAAATACTTAGTTGGATTGAAATTTCTTATGTAATTTACATCATTTCAGAACATATATACCTACAAAGTTTATCTATTGTTTTAAACGGTATACTAAAACTAAAAAGCTTTATTTTCATTGGAATATATTTAAAATACTATTTTTATCACATGTTACAAACAGTACTAAAAAACCTTCATTAAAACCAAAATAAAACAAAGACAGTTATTTTATTTTGAATGCAATTTTCTTAAATTGTACCAAATGTGTATGTTTAAAAAATTTTCTTGATTTCCTGCATTAAAAGCGAGCATAGTGGTAACGTTTAAGATTTCAAAATCGGATTTGGCTGAACATTAAACTTTTTTTAAAGTGTCTCTAAGAAAAACGTGGTGCCATCTATGGAGCAGTCGAAATATAAAAAATGTAGGTTTATTTTAAACCTGAATTCAAGAAATTGTCGTAAAGCATTTGTTTTATTAATTCTGATCATGAAATATGTATAAGAAACTAGTATATGGTTAAAAAGAACAAGTTATACATTTGACGTTTAATGATTTTCAAATAATGATTTATTAAACAAGCTAGAAAATAAAAGAAATAAAATTCCATTAGGAAAATTCTTTTTATTTGAAATATTTATTTCATTGAAAGTTAGTGTTTTTTTTAAATTTACATAAAAGAGTGAGTAGTACAAAATGTGCTTGTTTTGTGTTTAATATTTACACGTATCTCGATTTTTTTATTCTAATCATAACTTTTGATTATTATGAGGTACTTTTTTTAAACACAAACACAATAGAAGATGGCTTTTGCTTTGTTTCAAAACAGCGTCTTTGATACATAAAAAATTAAATCACTAAATACAATCATATTCACTACAGAGACAGAATTTTTTTCACAACTTCATATCTAATATAATTTGCATTTAATTATTTGCACTGTTTTAAACAAAAAAGCGCTTAATTTTTTTTCACAATTTTCATTTAAAAGAGCTGCAATGTCTTTCCAGTAAATTTGGTGAAAGTGCTGTGAATTTTAATAGCTTTGAAGTGAATCAAGAATGCTACAATCTTCAATGCCCTTTGTGGAGCTCAATGCATAACTACAAATTTATGTTCGTTTTGGTGCGAAATCGCTTCTTCTTTCGGAAAGGATACTTTATAAGAAACATTGTTGCTTCCAAAAAATCAAACAAAGCCAACAATGACACCCCCAACCAGATTCCTACATATCCTCCAATGTAGCTAAATGTTTCCACGACCTGCAAAAGATAAATACTTTTGTATTATACATTTTATATTACAGTAGAACGTCGTTTATCCGAACGTTTACTATCCGGAGCGTCAAATATCCGAACCAGTTTTTTCAGAGACCTTACAGTGAAAAACGAAGGTGTACAATGGTACAGTGAAAAATAAGTGATTATTTTCCACAGTGAAGGTAAAAGTGTGACATTTTGCACCTATTTTGCTTTTTCTTCAAGCACGTTTCCCGCATGTGATGATTTTCAACATTCGTATAGTGTCCGGTTTCATATACTGCATGGATCGCATTCGGTTAGGGGTTATCAGAACAATCACTTATCCGAACAGTGTCCAGTACCAATCGATTCCGATAAACGACGTTTTACTGTATACATAAAATCCTATTCTCCTATTCTTAGAAAGTAGTATATTTAAAGAAAACTAGAGGGGAAGGGGTCCCCCCCTAAGTCCGCTTAATGGTGTACCAACCTCCGTTGTACAAATGATACAAGTGTTCGTACTCATTGCTACATAATGCAATTTACATGCATTAAGTAGTTCTATTCTTTTCAATAAACTGTAAGCAGGAAAAAAATAAATCTCAAGTCGTCATCTCAGCATTTTAATTTGTACTTCAATTTTTAGTGCCTCAACAAAAACAATGTTCCTATTCACCTTTTCCTCTAAATTGCACTGATTTTGTATTCCGTCTTTGCTTCTGTATCTTGATAGAGACACATACAACTGCTTATGAGTAAATATTGTTTCCTTCAATGTGTGACGGGCGCATGGCGCTTTCCATTAAATTTCCTTTTGGGGTTCTTTGGGGCCAAAAAGGGGAAATTTTTTCCCAAATCAGAAGCGAAGGGTGATTATGAAAATTTAAAGAACCTTTTAAATACGCGCATTCTAAATCACTGGGTATCTCACAATTTGATCTGTTATGATCCCTCAAAAAATATCTACATTCTCGGGCCCAAAAATATAGCTCGGAAAAACCTCTTGCCTTGCCCTTTTAAAAGGGGGGGTTGGGGAAATTAAACCTGGCTGGGCGCCATTGAAAGGCATTAGCCCGGGGGTGTTGCCTTACTCCTACGCCTCTGACCTGGGGGTGTGGGGGGAATGAAAAAAGGCTTGACATAATTTTAAATATATCTTTATTAAGATCATAACTAAACATATACAATGTAATATTTATATTTTAACAGCGGATCTGGGGGTGAAGAAACCCCAAAAACCTTTTACGAAATCAAGGACCCTGACCACTATATTTCTTTGCACCCTCCCTGTATATACACAGTTCTAGTATTTAATAAACGTCCCTCCCCTTTCTGGTAGCAGCAACACACTCGAATACTCAATTTTGTTTCTTTATCTCAAATTGGAAGGGTACCACCTTGACTTGAAAGCACTGGCACGAATAACTAAAAGAATATGGATCCCCCCTTTTTTTAATTTTTAACACTCTAACCCAGACTAGTAAATCATTTCCCCAAAAAGGCTACATTGCTTTCCTAAATTTTCTGCTGTTTAAAAAGGTTCTTTTTTGCATAATCACTTCCTTTTTGTATTTGGTTGGAAAAATTTGTTTTTCCACAAAGGAAAACCCGTCACAAATGTTACGTAAACAAACTTTTTTTAAAAATCCATCATTTGTTTACTAATGTATGGAATATCCCAAACTTACGAAATTTAGTATGGTTGAGTACGAATACATATCAACCCTCTCCCGAGTCAGGGAATCCTTAGTATATACAATATGACAAAAAAAAATTAAACCCAAAAAAAGGGGTTGTCAAAATGAAACAAAATTTTTTTATACGTTGGTACTTTTATATAAGTAAATTTTTAAAAATTTAAAAAAAAGGATCATTTATTTCAGACAATAAGGCAAAATAACGGAGGAATTAATACCCTGTTGAACCCCTTCTAGCACGAATGCAAGATGCGATACGATTGGGCATTGAGGCATACCAGTTCTGTATAATGTCTTGAAACATTTCGTTCCATATTTGTGTAACTTTGCCTCTAGTTCGTTCAAACTCGTGGGATGCCCAACTCGTCGTCCCAAATAATCCCAGATATGCTCGATTGGAGAGAAATCTGGGGATCGGGCAGGTCAAGGAAGGTTAATAACAATGCGGAGACAGTCTTGTGTCCCTTGCAGTCTGAGGCCGAGAATTGTCTTGTTGATAAAGGGCTCCGAGGAGCCGTTGCATGAGTGGCAACACATGTGGTTGCAGGATGTCATAGACATACCGCTGGGCTGCAATGGTGCCACGGATCAATAGTAGGGATAACCGCGTATTGTAGGCAATGGCACCCCATACCATCCCAACAGCTGTTGGAGTGGTGTGTCGCTGTAAAGCAAATGCAGGATTGAGGCGTTCGCCACAGGGTCTCCACACACGAACACGACAGTCATCACTGCTGAGATTTAATCTTGATTCGTTGCTAAAGACAGTCTGATTCCATTCCGTTGCAGTCCAGTTTCCTCGTATGCGGCACCACTCAAAACGGAGACGTTGATGGGTGGGCGTCAAAGGCAGCACACGTAATGTGCGCCGCGATCCCGAATGTGCTTCAGCCTGGCACCTTCGTATGGTTCGAAAAGACACAGGGGCCCCTAGTGAAGGCGCTACATGTGTCTGGATGGCGACCGATGAAGAAGTTGGCTGTACGCATGCATTTCTTACGATATGGCGGTCTTCTTGACGACTGGTCTGTTGAGGGTGTCCTGAGCCTGGTTTTCGTGTAAATGACATATCTCGGATACACTGGTCCCAACACCTCCTCACAACACAATCAGAGCGGCCTAATTAATGAGCTACTCGCCTAGCTAACCACCCAGCTTCCATCAAGCGGATGATTCTCCCCGTCTGAAACTGCGACAGCTGCTCATATTGTCTTCGAAAACAAGGTAATGACATGTCCACTTCAGCTGTTCCTTTGTAAATGATCCAGCACACTCAAACAAGCTTTGGTTACTTGTTTTATACTCCACGGAGAACGACGTTAAACGCCCTCTACCGGCTATACGTAACGCTCAATCACGCTGCATTTCTAATAATTTGCATATCTCCACGACATGTACCTTCATGCCAAGTTTCATTACGAACCTGCAATTTTTTTCTTCGTGCGCTAATTTTTTTATCCATGAGTGTATATATTTTCGCATTTCATATCTCTTGATAATATTTTACACTGCTGTATATTCTTATGAGTATTTTTTACTATTAATCTTGTGTCATTACGCTGCCCAACAGTAATACTTAATTTCTTAATAAATTGGTGATAAAATTAAAACTTAATAATTAATTTCTTAAAAATTGGTGGCATTTCTGATGGAGTTAGTGATCAGACTGGTGCTGTAACATAAAATTTTCTAGATGATCACCATCGCATCCACCAAGAAAGTCACCAAATAAATTTATTACACCTTCACGAAAAACTTTTTTTATATAGAGAGAGAATAATGGATAATAATCAAGGTCTTCCGTGTAAAAATCGCGACCATACAAAACACTATTCTGCGGAGCCAATTACAGTTTTAGAAAAATTCTGCGGAAAAAATACTTCCATTTTTTGAGTCTGTACGGTATTTGCAAAACGTAGATTAAATTTCTTTAATCACGCAATTTTAAAATACATTATATAAGGGAAGTTTTATTACCTTATATATATTATTGAAACTTTAAAATATATTAACTCAAAATTTGAAAAAAATGTTATACAGAATGGTTAAATAGATAACACGAAACATTCCTATAACATTTACTTAAACCTTTTAAAGCAACTTCATGTAAATAATCACCTCGTATTTAAGTAAGAAAAGTTAATTTTGATGCAATAAATAAACTTCAAAAGCAAAGAATCCGTTTATCCAAAAATTAAATCTTTTTATAGGCATACAAATACAATGAATGTCGAAATTATTACGACCCCTTGACACTTGTACGGAGATCAGCTATAACTTTATGTAGTTGCAAATAGAGAGAAAGATAGGTATTTTAATTCGGAATACAGGAATAGTTAGCATCAATTGTTCTGCGTTAATTGTGAAGAAATAGACAAAAAGGGTAATTTAGTTGAGTTTGAAAGCGAGATAATTATAGGAGCTTCGGAACTAGTATCAGCAAAACTTAATGCTTTTGTATAAAGTGTTTTTATAGATTAATTAAAATATATTACAAAAAGCGGGTTGGCTAAAAACCGGGGTGAAAATCAGATTTGGCTACTGAAAGCTCGTTCGAAAAGGAGAATTGCAAAATTTGTCCAGTCAGAGTTAGTGAAATGGAATAGTGAAGCATAAATTACACTGTGTTAATTATGAAGAAATAGGCAAAAAGGGTAATTTATAGCTGAGTCTGAACTCGAGATGACTGAAGATGCTTGAAGCGTCAGAAAAAGTGACAATAAAAGGTTTACTTTGGTGTTTGGGGTAGTTTGAAATGTTTACACGGGAGTTGTTTCCCTAAGCAGAAAACAAGGTTTCAACAACAGACTTACGGTCATCACAGACTATTGAAAGTGCGATTTGAAAGGAGAATTGCGAAAGTTGTCCAATCAACAAAAATCCCGTACTGCAAATTCGGGGGAAATTTGGGTATCTGACTACGCGTTGGGGGAAAAAATTTTTTGCAAAAAGGCGTATAAATAAATATTTATGTTTTAGTGTCACTTTGATTAGAAAAAGTATATAAAATATTTTTAAAAAATAGTTTTTACAATAAAAAATTATTTAAGTTACAATATCTTGAAAAAAATAAAACATAGAATGACCCATTTTCAAAATATTCCCCTTTTTTTAAAAAAATGCTTCTATTATAAAAATTTTTCCCCTGTTTTGGTCGGGGCCTCTTAAAGTCTAAACTAAATTGTTTTAAATATAAAAAACAAGTGGGTTTACCCGTTTTACGAAAAAGGGGAAAAATTTTTAAAGAAAAAACACCGATTATTATTTCAATGGGTGGTAACTCTGAAAAAAAGGGGGAATTTTTAAAAATCATAGTTAAACCCGTGTACAGGGTCGGGGAAAAATATACAGGCAAAATTTTTTTAATAGCTTTTTTTCAAAAGGAAAACTTTTTTAAAAAAAAGTTATTCTAATTTAAATTTTTGCCGAAATAACATATTTAAATAAATTTTTTTAAATATTGCCCCTTAAACAAGTTATGCATGATTTAATCTAAGTGACATTTAAAATAAAAATGTAATTTAAATTTTATGCGCTTTAAAATTCCGGCAAATAATCAATACCTTAATCAAAAAAAATTAAAAATCCTCTAAAAACCTTGTTTGCGGTTGTAGTTTGGGGGGTGGGGATTATAGTTTTTCCCGAACCTTCATTTACATTCAAGACATTTTGGATGACTTTAAAAAACGTTTTTCGAATTCCCCTTTTTTAAAGAAATAATTTTTAAAAAATTTAAAAAATAACTCAAAAAAAAAAGAAAAACTTTAATATAAATTAAATTTTTAAAATACAAACCAAAAAAGATAAAAATTGATAAAAAAAATATTGATCTATAAAAGATTTTTTATTTACTTATTTATTTATTTTTATTTAATTATTTTTATTTTTTTTTTCCATGCTGGGTGAGAGGGGGGCGATGCCTAATCCGGTTGCAGGAAAGGATTTCGAGTTAAAGAAAAATATAAAAATTTAAAAAAAGTTAAAATGGGGTTGGGAAATCGAGTGGGCGCCCTTGGAGGGCCCAAATAAGAGGTCAAACATTTTTGCATTTAATTTTTGGGTTTTGAGAAGCTCGACCAATGATTGGTGGGAAAATTTTAAAAAATTAAAAAGATAATTGAGATAAATAGAAAAATTTTAAAAATTTTAAAAAAAAAAGTATTACAGGAAAAAGAGAGCAAATTAAAAAAAATTTAAAATTTTTTCGGGGCTCTGGGGAAAAAAAGATCAGGGTTTTATCTTTTTATCGATTTATTGTCAGGGGTTGTCAATTTTTTTAAAAATGTTGGGGATCCTTTTCGATCGTTTTTTCCAAAAATTTGGGGATTTTTTTCGCAGCTCTGGGTCAACATTCTTCCCAAACATTAAAAATTTACCTGACGATTAAACAAAAAACCCCAAAAAAATTGGGATAAGTCGCTTTCGAAACCCCCAAAAAGGGGGAAAGGGGCAGATCAGGGGTCGGGTTTTTGGATCCGGGGGGGAGGTAAAACATTTTGTTTCCAATTTCTTAATTTTTATTTTCAAAATTAAAGGGGGTTTTGGTTTTTACACGGCTTTTTTTTTTTAAATTTTTTCCCCTCCCCAAAAATTACATGCTTTTTTTGAAAGGGGAGGTTTAAACAGGATAAATTTCCCCAAATATTTAGCTTGGTTAGATCAAGGGATTCTATTCTCTCCCGATGTGGATGGCTGGTGCTTTTTGTATCTATCGAAAAAAAAGGCTTCTGTTTTTAAAAATTTTTGGCCATTTTCCCCTTGATAAAAAAGGGGGTCAATTTGGGTAACATGTGTGATCATATATGAGATGAAGTCTGGTTCTTTGTGTTAAAAAACTAATTAAACTGCTCTTTCATTTTATACTAGGTCCAAAAACCAAATTTAAAGCCTCTTTTTGTTGGTTTAGGGCACGAAAATTTTTTTCCCGTTCAAAAAAAAGCACAATTTTTTTGCAGAAAAAAGTCTTAAAGGTGCCATGTGGTATGATGAATCACGTTTTTAATTGCACCTTGTAGATGGCAGGATGCGAATATGATGAGAAAACGAAAGCATGCACACAACCTACATTACCATTTCAAGATGGCGGAAGCAATATTTTTTTATTGGTGGATGTTTTCCTTTTTACCTTTTCCGCGCCTTTGATTAGCGTAAAAAGAATCCCGAATGCCCAAGGGGTTTAAGGGGGGTTTTCGCAGATCAAGTACTTCCTTTTATATTTATGAAGTATCCTGACAAAGATGGAAAGGGCAATTATCTCTGTTATACAGCTACCATTGTCCCCAGAGGGTTCAGAGAGCAGGGCAGAAGTTAATTTTGTTAAGGTGGTCTGCACAATTAACAGATCACAATCTAATTGAGAATTCGCGGAGTGTGATCAAAAACGAAACCAGTACCATCCAAACTGAAGACATTGGAAAGTGCAATTTTTTTGATATGGTCTCAAATTCCTCCAGTCATCCTCCAGCATCTCATAGAACTCATGCAAAGAAGAATTCATGCAGTGATAAGAGCAAAAGGTGGTCCAATATTGCATTGAAGGGGGAGGGGGTCATAATAATTTGACCACTCAGTATATGTAAGTGTTTTTGAAATATAGTACAAGTCTGTTTCCAGTTATCGATTACTACTTATAAACAGTTGTTATATAGCATAATCAAAAATATTTATAAATGCTTAAGAGGACCCAACAATAATACAATCCATTTTTCACTATCAGGTATACTTTTAATTAATAGATTGTTGTCCTGATAAACTGCCTGAGTTGAGTTGAGTTTGGTGTTTTATGACGCAAGAGCCAGTTTTGGCTATACTGCGCAGAACATTCATAGGTCTGTGGTCTGAACGGGAAAAGATGAAATTGGATGACAAGATGGAGGGTTGAGAATAGAGAAGGATCACTGGGGTACCCCGGGGTCGTGACACCCGTGTTTACCAAAGATAGTAAACGCCTTGGTAAAAGGAAAAGATCACTAGGGTACCTCGGGATTGTAAGCTGCCTGAGAGTGAATATTCTTAATCATACATTGGATTTCATTGTATTAGCTGATATATTAGGGGGAGAGGGATAAATTTGCATCAATTTTTTATGCGTATACTTACAATTACTTGAAATTTTATTTGATTTTTAACTGTTTTATGCTCCCATTTTAAAATTTCCCTAGTAGCATAGTTATAATCTCCATCTTGTATTACGTAGTTATTTGTTTTAATTTGTAATCGAGTGATTAGAAAATTAAATAAATAGCTTTATAAGGCTTTTTTATTTAACTATGTGAATTTGACAGGTTTGTTTTCCTACTGAATCATTAGTAACACAATGTATTACTCCTGCATTACAATATACTTTGATAAACAGTTTTTAAATGCATCTTGCTGTTTAATTTTATTTTGAAATGTTCTTATATTTTTCCAGAAATTATATATATTAAACATTTTATTAATTTCCAGAAATTTGAGTATAATTTTAGAGTAATAATTGGAGCTAGCATTTTTATTGAAATTCTAGAAACTATCATGCTGCATATTGTTACGAACTTTATATAAAATAGTGTGAATAATTTGTGTTTGGATGAGTAATACATTTATATTATTCTGATATATTTATTTTAAGTTAAAATTGTAATATTCGCGAGCAACACCATCCTTTACGTCAAAATGGCGATTCAATGGAAACTTGGCGCTAGTGCCAAGTTGGCATCATTTTTGATGAATATGTTGACGACTTGGAGACCATTTTTGCAAGTTCATGACCCTCTGGATTCTTCTGGAAATTTGTGGAGAAATTAACTAATTTCAAGTCCTATGACGCAAGTGGATCTTTCTGGAAAAATCCGCGAGTCCTATAAATATAGAGATGCTCGCCGAAAATGAGTCAGTTTTGTTTCGAATAGCAATTAGAAGCCTTGACCGTGATTACCTATTAATTCGGCTGTCAGAATAGGACGAGAGGTGCTTGTGAATAATCTTTTTCATGCTTGTATTTTAGCAACCGTCATTGGTATCTGAGTGCTCTTGAAGGTGTGAAGACCTTCTGATATTTATCCTGCGAATTTTTGATGCTGAATGCTGTAACAAAAGGATTGTTTTCACGACAATAAATTCTCACCGCTCTTAAAGAACTATCTTGTTTTTTGCCACTGATTTACATAAAATCCTCGAACCCCGATCAACGTAACATTACAAACCAAGTGTTAGTTTTTGAGCAGGAAATGAATACCTGAAACCAGTGCTCCACACCCTTAAAATCACCGAGAACCAGTCAACGTTTGATAATTTTACCTCGACCCGCTAGGAGGGATGTTGATTTTTTATATTTCATTTTGTTTGATTTAATGATTTTAATTTAATCGTATTTAAACATGCCTTCAGGATAAAATACAGTTGCACCAAAAAAAGAATACGAAGAGATCTAACATGGAATATAAAGGTATTTCCAAGGAAAGTCACACAAACCTGATAGAAATACACCACAGTAAACAAAATGGAAATAATTTAAAAGGACATAATCCGATTTACGCAAAAATTTTTAATTTAAGGATTTTCAAAATTTTTTTGGTTGCCACCTATGTGCGTATACTACGTTAAGCAAACTTTATGCTCAAAATTTCATAAAAAGCTAGTCATTTATATTTTTTAAGGAATAAATTTTTAAGTGATTTAAACGCTTACTCTCCCCCCTCCTACAAAATTTATGTATACACGCATGAAATTTGATTTACAAGTACCCCAAACTATGTATAACAGCAGTTAGTATGGATTTTATGATGACATGATTGTCATTTGTACAATACTTCTTTTCATGAACACTTATTGAAAATTCCTTAAAAAATGTATAAATTCTGATTTCAATTATTTTTTTTAAAAAAAGTATTCCTTTGATGCATATTAACTTTGTTACCTGTACTATTAGAAATAGGAGAAAAAAAATCAAAGCATTAGGCACAATAATAAAAAGGCCTTAGCATTTTAAATGAAGGCAAACTAGTTATTTTATCTTTCCGAGAAAAGTAAGTTTCAAGTTTTGATTTGCCTTTAGAATGTGATTAAAAACAAAGGTAAGAGTTATCATACCTCTGCGTCTCTTAAACCTTTAAATTTTTTGGGGACTAAAAAGAAAAAGTAATAAGGAATAATTCGGAAAAAAATTAAATTTGTTTTTTTGCCCAAATTTTTTAATAATTGAATTGTATTTTGCCCCTTTAAACGTTGTTGGGCGCCCGGGTACCTTTTTATGAATGAACCGGTACCAGTTCGTGAGGGGGGTCAGGCCCACTTCTTTAAAACGTCCCCATACTTTTTTTTTTTAAATTTTGGGGAGAGGGTCTCTTCCTTTTTTTTGAAATGAGATAGAAACCCTTTGGGTTTTAACCCCCTAAAAAAAAAACCAAGAAAAAGGTATGTATCTACATTAGATTTCTGAATAAAAATTTATAAAATCAAAAAGAAAAACGCACCCTCTAAAGAAAAAGGGTTTTAAAAAAAAATTACGCAATTATTTTCTCTGGATTAATAATAATATAAACTATTAATTAATTATTAAATTATCAACTAATTGAACAAGTAATTAAGTATTAAATTATTAAATAAGTAAACTATTAATTAAATTATTAAATAAGTAAACTATTAATTAAATTATTAATTAAAAATTATTAATTAATTAATTTTTATATAAATTATTAATTAATTAATTTTTAAATTAAATTATTAATTAACTAAACTATTAATTAAATTTTTAATTAAATTAAATTATTGAATAATTAAAGTATTGATTAACTTTTTAATTATTAATTAATTAAACCATTATTTATTACATTATTAATTATTTAAACTAGTTATTAATTAAATTAAATTATTGAATAATTAAAGTATTAATTAATTTTTAATTATTAATTAAATAAACCATTAATTATTACATTATTAATTAATTAAACTAGTAATTAATTATTTAATTTTTAAATTTAAATTTAAAATTTGGGAAATTAATTAAACTATTAATTATTAAATTATTGATTACTTAAACTATTAATTATTAAATTATTAATTAATTAATCTATTAATTAATTATTAAATTATTAATTATATAAACTATTTATTTATTAAATTATTAACTAATTAAACTATTAATTAAATATTTAATTGCTAGCTAAATAAAATTATTAATTAATTAAACTATTAATTATCAAATTATTAATTATATACACTATTAATTAATTATCAAATTATTAATTATATAAACTATTAATTAATTATTAAAATTATTAATTATATGAACTATTAATTAAAAATTTTAAATTATTAATTATATAAACTATTAAAATTTAAATTAAAATTTTAATTATATAAAATATTAATTAATTATTAAATTATTAATTATATAAACTATCAATTAATTATTAAATTTTTAAATTTAAATTGAACAAATTAAAATTATTAAATTTTTTAAAGTTAAAATAAAATTTTTAATTAATTATTAATTTATTAACAAAAATTATTCCAAATTTATCACTTTTAAATTATGCTAACATCCTAAACATGTTTAAAATTGTATCTGTTTTTTTTTAAAAAAAAAACAGATGAATACATCAACTTACGTTTCTTTGACTGGGGGAAGATCCTTCCTCACCTAAAATGGATATTAATATAAAAACACATATTTCAATTTCAGTTTGTATAATTATTACAAAAAAAAACTCGCTAATATATTGATCTTAAGTGGAATGTATGAAAAAGTAAATCTTTGATATGAATAAAATTACAATTAAAAATTTTAAAAAGTTAAAGCTTGGGGGAAAATATCATGATTTAATTTTGAGGTGAGCGGGAAGATGCCTAGCCAAAACCCGGTAGCAAAAAAAAAGGGGTCCCAAGTTAGAGGGAGAAAGTGTTTTACACGAAAAAATTTAAAAATTATAAAAACTACTTTCCCCGGAACCATGATTTTGAAAAAGCTTATAAATGGATAATTTTTTGGGATATTTAGTGTTACTTGGTTGAAAACGTATAAAAAAATTGTTTTAAAGAATAGTATTACAAAAAAAATTATTTAAGTACAATTTTTTTGAAAAAAAAATAAAATAGAATGACCGATTTTAAAAAATTCCCCTTTTTGTGAAAAAAGCTTCTAAAAATTTTTTTTTTATTGTAGTATTTATGAAATTTTTTCGAATATTTCTTTTTAAATTTCTTTTATGGGGTTTTACCGCACAAAAACAGGTTTAACTGTATTATTGAAAATACATTTTTTCCCCAAAAGTATTTTTTAAATTCTTATATTAATTATTTTAATTTTACTAATATTAAAAAATTTCTTCGTAAGAAAAATATTAGAAACAAATTTTAAAAATGAGTTTTTCTTTTCAAACAAAAAAAGGGGAAAAAATTAATAAAATGGTAATAACTTTTAAATAAAATATTTGGTTTTTAAACTAATATACACTTTTCACAACCTATCTAATATACTTCATCTACCCATCTAGTTCTAAAATTCTTCTACATACTTCAGGTTGAGGTGTTTCTTGTTTTGTGATTTCATACAGTATTTCCCCAAAATGAATATAAAAAAAAAAGAAATAAATACATCTTAAACACTCGTTAAAAAAAATAGTTCAGGGGGAATTAAAGATGAAGCCTTAAACTATATATATGATAAATATACTCTTTAACAATGAAACAAAAAAAATAATTCCCCAAATCGAATATTAACTGTAAAAATTATAAAAAATTAAAAGATGTTTGTGTGATCTGTTATGTTCTTTTGTTTTTAATCGTAATTTTTTGGGATTTTATACTGAGGTTGAAAATATTTTTTTCTTGGTTCCCAAAATTTTTATTCATTATTATGTGTAGGGCTCTCACAAAGGGGCAACGAAAAAACTCGGGAAAAAAACATCGTATTTTTTAGCACTCGCCATTTCATTTTATTAATTCAAAAAATATCTTCCATACCAAGAGATAAGGTATGAATCATTTTTTAACTTATCGAAATACAGGGTGTTGCCAAACCTACAAATTCAGAGGGGGGATAGTACGCAGCATGTTGACGACAAATCATCATTGGGGGGAGGGAAAAAACCCCGTTTATTCAGTGAAAATCACGATAATAGTAGGGCCCTCGGGGGAGATGAACCCCGACGAGGGGGAAAAGGCCCCAAACGGGAGGGGATTTAAAACGTCGTGGTAGGGTTAAATAACCTTCCCGTATGCAAATTGTCCACTCATTTTTTTGGGTTGATTGATTGATTGAATATTTACGTCGCACTGTACAGCTACACGGGGCATTTGGCGACGGACCACGTAATTTTGAACCATGGTCAAGTGACGTGGACGATACCTGAGGGTGGCACCCCCCCTCCCAACTACCACACCACACCAACGGGGGGCGTTTCCCGCTCTCGACAGATTTAACGTTCATCGCTGCCCTAAAACGGCGGGGCTTTTTGTGGGAATGGGCTCGAACTCGTGACAAGGCAAGCCACGGTCCGATACCTATACCACTCGGCTACCGCGGCCCTCCTCTTTTTTGGGGGGAATAAAAGTAGGGGAGAAAATTGTCATAGTAGGCTTTGCATAAAAACCAAATGTTAAAATGCATTTGGTAACAATATCGGATTACACGAAAGACGGATATGCACCTTACGTATGGCCAAGTCAATTCAATAGACACCTAGCACAGAAAAATTTTAAAAGGACCACTTTTCGAGGGGGCAATGTCCACACCATATCAAAATTTTTATGTTGTGACGTAACCTTTTTTTCCCCCCTAATTCTGAGAAAGTACACAACAAACGGTGAAAAGTTCGCTCCGTTAACCAATTGCTGGAGAAATGAAAATGTGCTTAAATAGGTGGTCATGGTTCCGACCCCCGTTTCCCCGGGCCCCTCCTTTGTGTTCCCGGGCAGGAATGGCCCTCCGGCCTGAGTGGTCCCTTCCCTTTTCCCAGCATCCCCAAAACGACAACCTGGGGGGGGAAAAGCCCTGTTGTGAGCCATAAAGTCCTGCACTCTGGGGGCCGGGGGATAAGAATTAAAAATGAGCTGGGGAGAGACGGTGGGAAACCGGGGGGTTAAAAAGAGGGGGCGAAGGGGCCCCCTTGAAAGGACGGGGGAAAGGGGCCCCAGGTGACAAGGACGGTGGAGAAAAGGGCGAGCTACAAACGAAGATCGACGTGGAATTACCCGTGATTTTTTTGAAAATGAAAAAGGGGGAATAAACTGTGGACACTGGTTCGGATAAATTGCACTTTCAATATTTCAAAAATCTTAACAAGTTAAAAAAATTTCTTAGTTTGGGTGAACGATTTTTCGGGAGCATACTACCTGTGCTATGAACTACGCAGCCTCAACTCCAATCGGTTCCCGTGACAATCACTTGTCATTGCATTTTAACGTCGAACTTTTTGATGCATTGTTCGTATTATAAACATACCCAACGTTTATTCAATGTATTTTTTTCCCAAAGGCCCTTTTTATTCCACTCAACATCATACCCTCAAAACTGACAAATTACTCCGACTAAACGGGGGTTTTCGACCCCATGTTTTTAAAAGGGATTTGACGTCCCCCCGCTACCTACTATCCCCTGAATTTGCCTGAATTCTTCAACACCCTGTATATCTTGAAGCTGATGTGATGACAAGAGCTTGCCCTAAGCTTAAAGGGCTCAGAAGTGTGTCACAGTTTTAGATTCGACAAATAATACATTTGTAGATGTAACATTTAGCACCTTGTTTTATTCTTCACTTTATTCAAAAAGTTAAATATATTGTAACATCATGTTCTAGTTTCTAGCGTAACTCTTTATATTTAAAAAGAAAATATGTCCGTATTTAAAGAAATTTGGCATTGCTGGTATAATAAAGGTAAAGGCTTTTTTTAACAAATAAAAAGAACAACTCAAAAATAATAAAATTTAAGTACAAATATTGGAAACTAAAATGTTACAGCAACTGACTTACTTGGGCTTAGGATTTTGGTAATATACTAAGAAAAGAAGAAAATAAATAAAAGACCTTTAAAATAAAAGGAAGATACATTCAATTACCCCTTGCGTTATTTGTTAAAGTTTTAATTTTTTTTTTCGGGCTTCTCTTTTAAGTTAATGCCTTCAAACTTCATATATCGATTGTAAACAACAGTAATTTTTAAACAAAAAATTTAACAAAAATGATGCTTAAATATTTCTAGCAAAAAAGGGGGGGGACGAAAAACACAATTTAGACAGATATTATTAAGTATTTAAATACAATTTTTAGTATTTTTTTAAAAAAATCGTAAAAAAAAAGTTTTTTACATTTTATTTTTTTTTAAATGACTGATTCTAAAAGAGAAAAGCATAAACTCTTTTAGGGTAGAATACAATTTCATTAACGCAAAAGAAAACGCAATCGGAACGATTTAGAAATCATTTTCATAAAAACGTACCGATTCCGACTCATTTTAGAAAAAACCGTAAAAAATAGAAAATATTATTTCGTAAAGTAAATTACATCATATCTTGGCGAAGTAAATGATCTTTCCGATTCTGTAATTATTTTTTGCCTGAGTCTCATAAAAAAATTATATCGCGTTTTAAAAATGTCTGGGATTAAAAAAAAAGAAAAAAAATTGAAAAATTGGAATTTAGCCGCTTGGCGGGAAAAAATGGCAATTATTATGCGTTTTAAGGTTTTTAGTTAATACTTTTTTAACTAATTGCAATATCGGAATATAAATGGTCAAAACGGAATCCTCGGATCATTCCCAAGCTTTTGGTACCTTTGGCGAGTTTCTCCGTCGTGCGGTTCGTGAGAAGATATACCTAGCCGTAAGCAGTCGCATAGATACATTTGTTTAACCGTATTTGTGGAAAGATCAGCTATTTTTTATTTATTTATTTATTATCACTTGAAAATCATCAAACCTAGCACTCAATGAATCCAACAAATAGTTATTAAATTTTAAATCTATCATAGCTTAGAGAACAACGCTTCTGAAACTGTGGAATGCGATCCCTAGGGGGGGGTGATAACCCTAGGATGGTTGCAACCATTTTGAAACCTCGAAAATAAAAGATTTAATATAATTATTAATTTACGGAAAGGAAGCAAAACAAAATACATTCTGAGATATTCAAAAATAAAATACACATTTACACTGATATACTTATAAATGTATCAGTATTGTACAATGTGTTTAATAGTTAATTTATCAATTCCAAATAAAGGAACAAGTTTACTATATACTAACGACTCCCATAGAAAATGATTAAATGTACCATATACCCACAGCAAATCTCCATTCTTGAGTAACAAACACTCAGGGCATTTCATTGTTTTCTTCAAGTTATTTTAAAACACGATCTCTGAAATTCTGAAACATCGAGAGTGCAATTCCTATGGAAAGCCAGCGCAAATAACAATGAAGAGTATTCCGTACACGATTAATTTTTATTGCAATTCAATTAATTAAGTGTATGTAAACTAAATTTTGAGAAAGGGAGAAAAAAAGACCGATTTCCAATAAAGTTGTAATTTATTATCTTTTCAATTTTTTAAAATTTTTCAATAAATCTTCACGTTTTTCTGTTACAACTCTATCGTGCGACACTATGGCATGCATGCCGTGGGCTAGCCACCCCTGCTCTAATCAGTGGCCTAACCTCACATTTATGCAACTATTTTGTTCGATCACTTTATCTACAATCCTAAAATACAGTTCTAAGTCAATTTAGTGATAACAATTCTAATTTTTAAATTTACGATAAATCTATACTTTTTGAAATGCATAATTAAAGTACAGTTAAAGTAAGTGCTGTAGCAAAAATGCCTATGTAACAATAATTGATTTAATAATGCATTTGAAACGTTAATTACCACTTCCATTCTTGATATGTATGTTTCAATTAAACAATATACAAATATTGCCAATCTCTGTGCAGCATTCGCTAGAGAAATTTACTTATAGTTACTTAAGGTATCCGACTACTACTTTTTTTTAAAAAAAAATGTAGATATGGAGATTTTTTGAGGTTTTTTTAGTACATTTTAAGAAAATAAAGGCTAAAATTAAGAAGACAAAAATAAGTTATTACTACTTAAATGGGAAAAAATGGGTAAAAATTGACAAAAAATTACATAAACCGGGCCGGATCTATATAAATAGTAAATGAACACAAATTGTAAATTTTTCAATTTCGATGTATTACTTTGCTATTCCTCTTTGAAATGACCTTCAGGATAAGAGGTATTTTAATTTTTAGAGAAAACCTAGAGCGCTTTATCTTAGTTATTATATGAAATTGCTTAAAATAACAGTGATTATATTCACATAAAGAACTGTAAATTTTGTAATAAAACAGTGATTGATAAATCTGAAGGTTAAAACACTCTTTTCTACTATAATACAGAAGATAGACAAAAAATTCAGCGAATTACATTGAAAACTTTTTGAGCAATCGCTGTCCCCGTTCGAGCTTTAAAAAAACATATTAAAAGTAAAATGCATTTTAAAGTTTAACATCTTATGTAAAGTAATTGCATCAACGTTTACTAAAACACTTGTAGTTTTTATTCGAGTGAATGAAAAAGAAAAAAAAAATGTTTTTTTTTACAAGGCTAAAAAGATGGCTTATAAAATAAAATCATAAAAGAATTTTGTCAATTTAAAAAAAAAATCATGATTTTAGGGTAGTCGGAAAACTTAAGGGGGTTCACCCATGCGATGGGTTCAAAAAATTAAATTTTTTTTCATGAATTGCTTCCTTAACATGTCTAGAATACGGTGGTAATGTGATTCTTTAAAATTCAAAGTCTATATAAAGGAGCATGTGTTAGAAGAGCTGCTGTTCGCAGCGCTAAGTTAAGATATTCATTGTTTTAATCGGATTTGAAACTTTAAATGCATTTTTCTTAAAACTGTGTTTTTCAAACGTTCCTCCATCATATCTCAAGAACGGTTTAACTGAATGACTTTAAATTTATAGGGTAGATTCAGCACAAATATGCGTACCAAATGAGCTACTATCATTCCAAAATTTAAAATTTTTCTATTTTTATAACAAAAACATAATAAAAAACCATGAAATTCGTTATTTTTTCTTCAGAGATCTACCAGAAATCCAATTTTTGATATTTTTAATTGAGTATAGTTCATTCGGTGCATTTAAGCTCATAGATTAAAACACCGTTAATTTTTTTTATTTCAGATAAGCCAATCAGCCTGCAATCGTGAAGGAAATGATCATCCATGTTTTCGAGGCGGGTATATTCAGAGCGCAATAACTCACGTTCTATTGAATATTTTTGGCTAAAAAATTATATGCATGCTCTTAATATAAATATAAATAAATGATAAAAAACGTGAAATTCTATCATTTTACTGGTCGTAAAAAAAAAAATTAAAAATACTTAAGAAACTTGTCGTCTAATGGGTGACCCCTTAATGTGTGGAATATAATTGAAGTCAAATCAAATTTGTAAGTCTCTTAAGCTTTCGAATGTTACTGGTTCTCTATAGAATAATTTTATAATTGACTTGCATTAAGTATTATCAAGCAAAACTTATCAAAAATGCATCCAAAACAAAACCAGTAATTATTTTTGAAATCATAAAAAAAAACATAGCAATCAGTAAGCGTAATTAATATATCTACACACTTACCAGCAAGCAGGTCGGCATTTGCTTTCACAATTTAGTATATCTTCAATTCTTTTGGAGTGAAATTCTAGATAAGACGTTATTAAAATAAAATATAGTATACTTTAATATAATTAAGTATTAAAATCAAATATATGCGATGAAAAATATTTAAGATTCAAAAAAAAAGAAAAGAGAAACAGAAGAGTAACTGGTAAAACTTTATTTAACGAGCATGGTGTTGTTCTTCATACTTCGGAATTAATACTATTGTATTACTAGATATGCTATAAAAAATAATAATTTAAATTAACTACTATTTGAAAAATGAATTTGTTTGACCCGGAAAATGTTATTTGGCATATAAGAATCACTTTAAATTTTATGTAATCTATTTTTCACTGATGTGTGTTCACTTTTAAAAATGTCTTCCTATGTAACTATTAACTTATTCACACTAATAGTTTGCATTAGCGTCATTACATCTATGAGGCAGTAACCACAAACTCAATTTTAATTGTGTTGCTAGTAGTCATTTAATTTTGACCAATAGGAAATTGATATCTCGCGCATCAACTTCAATTCATGTTAGGTATTTATAAGCTCCAGCAAGTATTCGCTTGGTCTCAGTTTCAAAATTTCGCAACTACACTGAAGAGGCAAAATACTATGAACACCTACCGAACAACACGTTACTCCACCTTAAGTCTGTAAAACAGCTTCATCTTGTCTTGGAATGTATGCCACAAATTCTTTGTAAATGAGTGGAGACAGGTTGTTCCAAATATTAAGGTGACCAGCCATCCTCCTTTAGGGAGGACAGTCCTCATTTTATAAGCTCTGTCCTTCCTCGAAAAGTATCCCCCTACATGTCCTCCTTTTCAATTTTTTAAAACTGATCTGTTAATCTCTATATTCAGAGATGAACTAAACATGTTTCCAAAATGTCGAAGAATGGTTTGAAACAAATATCACATGAAATAAATGTTTCCAACGGTGTTTTTTGACTTCATATTTAGTAAATCGGGTAGATATAGAAAATTGTGTTGAGTTGTTATCGAAAGAGAAAGGCCTGATATTAAAATTGATGACAATTGTCTGTTTGAAGCAATTAGAAGACTGAATGCATGTTTAAATTTTGATAAGTTAGAACAATGGAAAAATCAGCGTGTGAAACGAATAAAAGACGGGTGGAAATAATTAACCATTTAAAAAATGAACTCATTCCATATAAAAATTCAGTTATTCTTGTTGAATTTACGTTGTGTGCAACACTGGAACTAATGCAGCAGTTGAGACTTTTTTCAACTGCTGATGGTTTTTGGACTAGTGAGAAATCAATATTGAATGTTAATATTTTAGCTACAGTGCTTACCGTAAAATTCAGTTTGGAAGATATTTATTGCTCCAAAATTTCCGATATATTAGAAAATAATATGTTGGAAAAAAAAAAAATTCATTTAATAGAAAAATACTCGTTTAAGAAAACATTTAAAAGGAATGTTAGCGTAATTAGCGTATTTTTTTTAACTAATAAAACGTTTCATATATTTAAGTTGTAATTTTTTCTTAAAAATTTTGTCCTACTTTTCATTGTAAAAAAAATGGTCACCTTACAAATATCTAAGCAGCGGTCGTTTAAAGACAAAATACTCCGACTTGGTGGTTTCTGATCTCTTATCTGCATTTCTCAGAAAACACGAAGGGCCTATGCCGCTTAGATACAGAAACCAGATGCAGGAAATAACATTTTGTAATCATACTTGTCGGATTTGGTGGGGGAAATCCTCACCAAGATATGTTTACTTTTAATTTTAGAAACAGTTTTTTAATTTTGTATTGAGATTTTACATTTTATTACTGTAACTCTTTTTATGAACCTTTTTGGCGATTTTATACTTTTAATGATTAAAGCCATTTTGTATTTTGGAGGCGCGGAGGCCGATTTTGGCCGGGCTGACCCGTTGGTGGCTAGCCCATTGAATGGCCATGGATCTTGTGCCATTGAAATACATAATCACTCCCTCACTCGCTTTAGTAGATTGTAATGTATTTTAATCCTTTGACATACCTGACTCATATGAGATTTTAAATTTTTGATTGTGTTCTTAAAATTTTATGAAAAAGTTAAGGATCTCAGGGGAGTTGAATTTCTCTTGAAGGGTGAAAAATATAAACAATTTTCAAACAGGTGTAATTCTTTTATATTTAAATAAAAAATTCGAATCTTTTACATTATTTATAAAGGAATGGGACTTCAGAAAAGTATAAAATGTTTAATATATAATAATAATTTTAAAAATTATAACCATATGAAAATAAGAAACTTTTCTATTAGAAATATTTATTAAGTTTTATGTCATGCATGCTATTTTCTAAAATAGTAGCTTTAATTATATACTAGCTATAAGTTGATTTATAAAGTTAAATGTGTATCCTTATTACGCTGTAGTAACATTTATTAATAGAATAATAAATTATATTTTTTTAAAAAATAAAATTTACATTTTTAAATTTTTTTTAAAAAATTTCAACATGTTTCAAATATTTTGAAACACAAAAGATATATTATTCTTAAATGATGTAGGATTTAAAGAGTATGATACATTTTATAATTCTATAAAGTTTTATTCATCAGAGACTACTATTTTAGGAAATAGTGTGCGTGACGCAAAAATTACTTAACATTTATTACAGAATTTTCATATGCTTATAATTTTTTAAATTATGATTATATTGTAAACATTTTATACTTTGCTGAAGACTCATTTCTTTATAAATAATGTGTAAAAGATTCGAATTATTTAATTTAAATTTAAAAGAATTATACCTGTTTGAAAATTGTTCATATTTTCAGCCTTCTAGAGAAATTTAACATTCCTGAGACCCCTTTAAACAAATGTTTGGCGCAGTATAGCCAAAACTGGCTCTCTTGTGCCAATAAATCCCACACTCATTCACTCACGTGGCTTAGAGTATGTTCACAAAGCATAATATCGTCACCACGAGCCTGAGCAGTACCTGCTGTACATGGAGAGAGCAATAGCTCCCCTGAAGGCAGAACTCTCTGACGTGATGGACGAAAAATCATGATTCACACCATTAGGCAACTGTCTTCCACTTTTGCACGGTCCTGTTTCGATGTTTCCAAGCCCTCTGTAGGCTTAGCTGACGATGATGCTCGGTCAACAGAGGTACACGAGTTGGACGTTTGCTGCTTAGTCCCAATTCAACAGTATCCGCAAAACTGTGTGTTCCAAGAGGTTTACTTAGAATTTTTCGTCTTCAGTCCTCAAGCTATCTCAAGATAATTCGTTATCAGGTGGATGTTCATATGGTGCCGATAATTAAATTTTAGTAAAGCTCCAAATAAAGGATCAATGAAGTTCATTAAATTTTGTCTTTAAGTAATTATCATGTTAATTATTATCGATAAGAAAATCCTCCATAACGGTAAAAATATACTAAGTCGTGTCTGTACTTTTACATAGTATGTTAAATGTGGGGCTCAACTCCCAGTGCGAGTGCAGTCTAGTCATTCACAAGAAAGACTGGTAAGGATGAGTATGGCAATGTCTGTAGCGGTGGTATCTACTCGTATATAAGTCAGTAACAACCTCCAGACTGAAGTGATCATTTTGGTCTAGTGGTATGATACGTGCTTATGAATCCATAGGTCACGAGTTCTATCCTCCTCATTTGTGACCTTGACGCTGAACTGAGAAAGGCGCAGCTTTCGGGGCACCATCTTTCCCCTGCAAGCCTATCCACTGACTTACTAGTGGGGGAATGTGTAGCGGCAGAATATATATAAGCCTGTAACAACCTTCAGACAGAAGAGATCATTTTGGTCTAGTGGTATGTTACGTGTTTATACGGATCTGTAGGTTCTATCCTCCTCCTACACACATGTCTATTAGTGTAGCACTCTGAAGCAAAACGCGTGGACTATTGGAGACAGACTTCATAATTTTGAATCATTTTCAAGTGTCAAGGACGACACCTTATCTAGCACAATTCTCTCTCTCTCTACAAACTACTACATTATGCCAATGGGAGGACTTTGAATCTCGATGGATTTAACGTGCATCACCCTCTCTGGTGTCTTCAGTGGCATGAGGACTCGAACTCAAAACTTGACAATGCCAGCCACGGGATCGTGACCTTGATCACTAGACTACCCCGAAGCAGATATTTCGGAAGGGAGTCGATAGCGTACATTCCATGAAATGCCCGAAACACAAACTTAAGGGGTCTACTATACACTTTTCACGGCATCGCGCTATAATATTCAAATTGAAGATTTACTCCATTTTTCTTCTTCTTTCAATAGCCCAGTCATGATCATCACCCAGCCAACGAAAAGTGTGAAATAATTACCATCCTAGCCCTTCTTCGTCAGCAGTGCATGACACAAACTTAAACAGGGCTACAGGTGCTCGTAGACACTCAAATTAAAAGTCTCGTATATTCTCTCTGTGACTACTGAAACATATATTTTAATAGGGTCATTTTTTCGATTTGAAAATTAACATTTGAACTCTACAAACATTTTAATTCTGTGAAAACTTCGAATAGTTGGAAATAAGATAGCAGTGTGTGTTCGGTCCATTGTCGTGTTTAGAGAACTATAAGATAAGTGTCTAATTCAATTAGGGTGAGAAAAAAACATTTGTTCTTTTATTTCTTAAAAAGCCGATTTTACGTATTTATGCGTAATGTTCTGCTGGAGTTGTAACTATCCATGAGATACGTAGTATGATCCAAAAGCTCAGGGACAAGGTGTGGAAAACCTTACCTTGAATATTTCGCAGCACCGAAGCACATCCACCTTCTGAGAGTCCCCTTGGGCGACGATACACTTCTGCCAGCGTTCGTATAACTTCTGGAAGCACAGCTGGAGGCCAGTTTTGCATCCTCCCATAAGGCCTCCTGCGAGGCTCTTTTCATCTCATCTGATGACACAAAACGACGTCCACGTAATATTTTTTCATTGATGGGACAGCTAAAAGTCACATGGGGTTAAGTCTTGTGAATAGAGGTATATAGAGCACGTTAGTGCGAGTTTTGGCAAAGAACTATTTTACCAATTAGGATCAATGTACTGGTGCTTTGTCATTCAGTAGATACCAATCGTTACTCTGCCCGAACAGAGGCCGTTTACGATAAATGGATTACCTCAACGACGTCTTCGAGGAGTGTGTAGCTTCAGTCGATTTGTGCAAGTGTTTGACGACGATCTTTTTGAACATATTCAGACAGCAATGCAACGTTTTCCGCGTTCTTGAAATCGATCGTCCAACGTGTCATCGCATTTGATGGATTCTCTGCCATCTTTAAAACACCGATGCTATTCGAAAACCTTGGATCTCGCTATAGTAGATTCAGCATACATCTTACTTAGCATTTCTTAAGTCACCATTCTAAGAGTTGAAGAATTTAAAATGTTCAACGCTGTTCAAGAAAAGCAATCTTCCTACATCGCAAAACAAAGCTAACTAGCTTCGGAAAACAATAGCTGCGCCTGTAGTTTGCTCACATGACATGTACTAACCAACCTGGCCAGGTAAAGGAGGATTGGGAGGATCCATTTGAAGTGGTTTAAACTTAGGTACTCACTTTCGTCGTCAGCTATTGCCGCAGTTCCCGTATTTTTGGATCGTACTACGTATAATGCATGAATTACACAGAATGGAAGCTCATTAAAAATGTAAATGAAAGACAATATTGGCGAGTCCATCGACTCGAAGTAAAATTGATCACAATCGATGACCTAAATCGTATTTCATTAATAAATAATGCTTGGGGACCTTGGGATTCAATTGAAAAAAACCGGTAAAAAAATTAAAAAAAAATTTTTTAGCCCAAATTATTTTTATATCTTTTCTATAACCCCCAAAAATTTGAATGTTCAAAAGGGTTAAAAAAAACTTATAATTATGATAGATTTTACGATCGTTTTTTTTTTTACATCCCTTAGGGAAATCAAAATTTTTAAACCTATTTTATCTCAAAAGATAAAAAAACTTTTTGTCTTAAAATAAAAGGAAGGGTTTTTTTTCCTAATTTCCCCCTAATGTTTTTTTTTTTTTTCCCTTTTGCTAATTTTTTTAATTAAAAAAAGTTGGGAAAATCTTTTTTGGAATCAAATCAATACTTATTTTTTAAGAAAATTTAATTAGAACTTATGCATTTTTAAGGCTTTTTTCAATAAAAAAATTCATAAAAAAGTACTGTATGAATACCAATCATGTTATCATTAAAACCCATCCCAATTTTTTTTTATACATTTTTGGGACGTACATGTAGAAAAAAATTTAATAAATGAAGATATATTTTTGGGGGAGTAGCTTTTTTAAAAATCATTTAAAATTTTAAGTTTTTCCTTAAAAATTAAAGGGTTGGGTTTTTTAGAAATTTTTGGGGCCCAAAAATCTTTTTTTACATAGTATACAACATATGAGGCAAAAATTTTTTTTTTTTAAAATTTCCCTTTAAAAATTAAAAAATTTTTTGCGAAATCTTACCATTTCCCTTAAGATGGGGAAATTCTTGTTTTTTTAATTAATAAAACTTATATGTAATAAAAAGATACTCTTTTATTTTATTGCATTACCTTGCATTCTTGAACAGTTTTTCTCGTCATTACAAAGACTGTTTTTTGAGGGACATCTTTTGTCGTCTATTGGGTACCATATGTCAATAGGTAAGCAATCTTCTCCATATTTATGACTCATCAAAATTTTACATGTCTGAATGCAGTCCTACAAAAATGAGGTTTAAAAAATGTACATGTATTTTAAGCGAATGGAAAATAAATTACTTATGAAAAATAAATAATACTTTTAAAGACGTTTTACGGAATATATATGATTTTAGACGGCATTTATTTTCTTTTCTTTTTTTTTTTTTTTCAAAATTATGCATTTGTACAAAATGACAAAAATAAATTTTCTTTTAAAAAAAGTTCCTTAAAAAAGAAGCTTTTTTCTAAAAAATTATAAAAAATCTTTTATTTTTTAATTTTTTTTTAAAAAAATTAAATTTTTTTTTTTTCCAAAAGGCAAAACATTTTAAAAATTATTTTTTTAAAGATAATGCAAATAAAAAAAATATTTGGGTGAATACGGTGTGGTACGAGGGGTTTTTCTATATTTTTTTTAAAAAATTTATCTGAATAAAAAGGTTTTCCCTTTTTTGGGAAATATCAAAAATATTTAAAAAGGGTAAATTCAAAAAAAAAAAGACTATTTTTTCCAAGTTTTTTTTTTCTTTTTGTTCATTTATATCAATTAACTCGCATGTGTGTTGCTTGTTTTTATGATTAACCGGTACAATTGACTAAATCTTAAAATTGTGAAAGTTTTCTACATGCACAAAATAATTGTTGCTTTCTCTAACGCAATTTTTCCATTATTTTTGTCTCCCTTTTCTTGTAATATCGTCCATTGAATGAAATTGTAGCGGTATCATCTATATAAGCCAGTAACAGCCCGCAGACTGGAAAGGGTTATTTTGGTCTGGGGGTAAGGGGGGGGTTCTTACGGGAAACCAAAGGGCGCAGTTCTATTTCATCGGTGACCCAAAACTGAACTAAGTAAACGGCAACCTTCTGATCTGTTGGGGGGTATCTATATTCCCCAAAAGGGAAACAAAAATGTTAGACTTGGGACGCCCCCTCCGTTCCCAACCCCATTTGGCAAAATTTTCCCCAAAACCAAAAAAAAACCCAAAAGGCTGGGGTTTTTGGTGGGTTTTAATAAACCCGAAAGCCTGGGGATAACTTTTTTTCTTTTGGGAATTTGTTGGGGAAACCTAAATTGGGGTTTTCTTTAAATCCATTAAAAAAAATTCTTGAAAATTTTTGGGGGAAAGCCGGATTTTAAAAAAATTTTAAAAAAAATTTTCCCGGGGGGTTTCTTAAAATAATAAATTTTTATGAAGAATTGGGTTAAAATTTTTTAAATTTTAGGGGGTTTGGTTGAAATAAATTTAAATTTTTTTAAAAAAAATTTTTTTAGAAAAAGATTTTAAATTTTTAATAAAATTTTTAAAACCAAAATGATTTTTATTTTCCCCCAACCCCTTCTTGGGGGAAAAATTTTCCTGGGTATTTTAAATTTCCGTTTTCCATTTTCATAACAATCCCAAACTTATTTAAAAAAAACCGTTGGTTTTAAAGGCTGGGATTTTGGGGCCCAAAACAGTTCCCCCCCCCCAAAACAATTTTTTTTTTATTTTTTAAATTTTTGGGAAAAGGCCCAAAACAAAAGGCCAAAATAAAAAAGAATAACCCCCGGCCACCCCAAAAGGGGAAGTCCCATTTTTAAAAAAAAATTTTTTGGGGTTTTGTTTTTTCCTTCTTGCTTTCGCCACAAACCCCAAAATTAAGGTGTTCTTTTAAAAGGGTTTTCGAGGGAAAAATTTTAAGGGAAAATTTTTTTAAAAAACAACCTTTGTCCCCTTTTTGGGGGGACCCTTCCTTTCCCAAACCAAGGGCAAAAAACCATAAATTTTTTTGTTCATTGGGTTTAAAACAAAAAAAGTTATTTTGGGACTTTTTGGAAGCTTTTCTGGCAACAAAGCTGTCCTACGTGTATATTGGTTAGAAATTAGAATCCAGATTAAAATTGGTTTCATAGAGCCCCCAATACCGTATTTTACGTATGTTAACATTCTATGCATTTTACACAAAAAAGTATCCTTTTTAACTTTCTTTTGTTCCTAATTTGTATACTTCTGCCTGGTTGATAAATTTGTCACATTTCATTAAATTCCCCCACAAACACTTTTGTAAATTTTTTTTTTTTGGGGGAAAACCCAAAAAAAACCAAAAAAAGAAAAAACTATTAAAAATTTTTTAAAATAACCTTATGTGACGCTTAAAGGGTTATACCGATTAAAGGGAAACAAAAATAAAATTATTAACACAGATATTTTAAGATATGGGCTCAAGAATGATTTGAAAAACGGCACACAGTCCAGTTATCATAGTTACTTTTACAGGGATAAAAATTATTAGTAAACTCTAATGTGTGACAATGCTTACTTTCTTTGAATGTGTCCTTGACAGAGACATTGAAACAATACCTGCAGTAAAATAAACACTATTCTAAGCAGAAATTAAGAAAAACTGAACAAACTTTGACCATTTCCCTCGAAGCGAAATTCCTTTTCATTTACATCAAATTCCCTCAAACCACCTGAATCTTAATTGATTCACTCAAAGTACAAGATACTGGCTGTACAGACCTAGATGGCCTTAAATCCTTGTGTTTCTTGTACGATAAATGGAGACTGTAAACAAAAATCATCATTTGACGAACTTAATGGTCAATTGTTTTCTGAGATCTATTCTCCACATGGTTCCATTTCGATGGCAGCTTCCCTAAATAATGTGGGTAACAGCCATTGTTAGATTTTGCTCAAATAAATTCCTCATTTGGTACATTGGAGACAAATCCTGTCCTTCTCATACTCAGTGAATGGACAAGACATTTCTCATTTATTGGTAATATTATTTCGAAAAGCTGTGTATACAATGCAAAAACAAATATTCTCATGAGGGAGTGTCATATCCGTTCACAAAGAAAACTTGACTATATGGTGCTGGATAACAGGTTATTCATCAAACATCTTTATGAAAAATTATTGTCGAAAGTCTTTAAAGGCCTTTTTTCCTTGACTTCAGTGAAGCCGTAGTTTCCTTGCATGCGCCATCTGGTGAGAGTTCAAAAACTATTTTCGGAAATCACTGCAAATTACATCATAACGAACTATGTCAGTGCGTAAATCTTCAATTAAAACATTGTTACGAGTTTGTGTAAAATAGTGTAAGTAAACTGCATTTTGATGTGTAATGCATTTATATTACTCGATGTTATAATATAATGTTCGAATTAATCGGACAAATGGGAAAAAATGATTTTTTCTAACGCTTTAGCTTTTTATTATTACATACCGTAAGCAGACTGAAATATATGTATATTAGTACGAAGTATGTCTTCCTCTAGCTAAAATTACCGTTTCAACCCGTCTTGGCATTGATTCCTCTAGTTTAGCACACATGTTCTAGATTTCATCATCTTGGAAACACACTAGTAAAGCCCTCTTTTATCAATTGATCTGTTGTCGTGCGATTCATCATAGCGAAATAACTCTTGAGGATTTGCCATCAGTTTTGAATAGGATTTATGTCTGTGAAATTTTCAAGCCAATCGAACCCTTTTATTTACTTTGCACATTAAAGTATGGACCAATTTCGAATTGTGACATGAGGCCAATCATGTTCAAATGTTCCATCAAATGTTTCCATGCATGGAACTATCCTACTACAGAATAATTTTACATATTTGACAGAATTCTTCATGTATCTAAGAGGCTTTAACCTTCCAGGGCCATTTTTTGTGAAAAAAAACACAAACATCTGTTTAGACGGGTATTTTACAATCTGTTTGATATTATTTGGTAACAAAGTTTCAACCTCACTTCAATTAACTACACTTGATTTGTATACCTGTACAAACAAATGCTTCATCACTCAAAATAACCTTCTTCCAGTCGTTAACAGTCCATGATCCGTGTTTTTTCGGCCCATGCTAAACGTTTTTCCATCATTTTCTGAGTTTGAAATAGTTTTTATCCTCAGTCGTGAAGGCCACCTACCAGAAGCCTTTTCCGTGCACACAATTTAGGTACTCACTTCAACACCATTATCCAATAAGCCCCTTCAAAGGTCTAAGCTTGTATTTATTTTTCTACTTATTAAAATTTTATCAATTTTTAGAGTTTTCCACTTGCGCCCACATTTTTATTTTCTTTTTAGAGGTGATGATCCAGAATTTTGAAATGTTCTTAAAACACTTAATTCTATCACAACAACTGCCATAGTTATATCTCTCACAATCATAGAAGTGTGTTCATTGAGAGCTATTTATTTTAGAACAGTTCCTTGGAGTAATATCCATCTTTGAATTAGTAAAAGTAACAAGTCTTATATAGAACGCAAAAACTTACCAGCTGTGCCTCTGAAAGGCTCACATCTGCGCTCCTGATACATTAAAATGAATAAAATATAGTCAAAGTCGATCTGTTACGCTACCTAAAGGCATATATAACGGGTTTGAGGTGTTTCAGGACGTCACTTATCATCCCATACCACCTCAAACAAGAAAAACATGCTTGCCCTGATTAATTTGAACGAGTATAGTATTTATTTTATGTTAAAATTGTAATATTGGCAAGCAACGACGTCTCTTACGTCATAATGTCGATTCAATTTGAACTTGGTGAAATCTTGGCAATAGAGCTAAGTTGGCATCCTTTTTCTGATCATGTTGGCGACTAGTTTTAGTTAGTTTGGGACCATCTGGATTCTTTTAGAAATTTGTGGAGAATTTTCCGATTTCAAGACCTATGACGCTAGCGGATCTTTCTCGAAAGGTCCGTGAGGCCTATAAATAGAGAATTCTCGCCGAAAATGCATCAGTATTGTTTTGAGCAGTGATCAGTAGACTTTCCTTGACAGTAAATACCGATTATCTCGACTGTCAGAATAGGACCAGAATAGTCTTGATTTGACCAGCAAGTAGTAGTCTTGTTTTGACCAGCAAGTAGCAATCTTGCCTTGACCGTTGAAGCGATTAGTGAAGACTTTGGCGTTTGAACGAGCGATTGATTGTGCATAATCTTTGCATACGTGTATTGTAGACACTGATAATTGTGTCTGAGCACTGTAGAAGGTGTGAAGTCCTTCTGATATTTTATTCTGCGAATTTCACTGCCGAATCCTGTATTTCAAGGTTTGGATTTTCAACAATAAATTCTCATCGCTCTTAGAGAACTCTCTTCTTTGAGACTGATTTGCATATAATTCTCGAACCCCAATCAACGTAACAATATATTATTTTAACAGTCCAAATTTTTAACCTTTCATTAATAAATCAAAATTTTTATTTGTTGAGATTGAAATTTAGTTAATATAATATACTGAACTATTAAAATGGTTGCTAAACTATTGTTCTGCAAAGAAAAAAACTTTAAATGCTTAGCGATCTAAACGGAAACGCTAAATATTAATTATTGGAAATCGGCATCCATGAGAGTATTACAGATATTCGCTTTACACACATTTCTTATAAATTGCACTTAATACTTACGCTCTGGGACAACGGACCCATTCCTCCTTGTTTCCTCCATAATTCAAGGTAATCAAAACAATGTGTATCATAAGGAGACTTGAGTAAATTCTTAACTGTCTGAAATATAATTTGTTAGAAAATAATAATTATCAGCAGGAAAAAAACGCTCTTTATATGTGTTGTGTCTGTACGACATGAAAGACAAATAAATTAAAAAAATATAAGTTATCACAGATTATGCAAGTATGTTCCTTGGAAAATGAAGAAATTTGTAAAGGATATAGGAATATCATCACAGAAATACAATTCCTTCCAGGTAAGAAACATGCAAATTATTTCCATTACAAAATCTATTTACACTGGCCTCCAAAATTTAAGAAACAACCGGTTTTTTGCGCCTTATTTGCAAATGAATGAATGTAGAGCCCCAAATTTGGATGACATGAGCACAAAACAGTTGTGTATTGATTTCAAGATAGAAGTTTACATAACAAAAATTTAAAAATGATTTACAACAAAAAAAAAGGCAATCTCGCTGGAAAAGTCCATTCATGGAAAAAATAATAATCGCAGTTTTATGTAGTAAAATGTCATAAAAACATAACAAAAATGGCTTTTAATAAGGGATATGCCCACCCCTAGCTTGAATGCATTGGTGGCATCTAATTTCCATACTGTAAACTAAGTTGTCGGTTACCGAAATGGAAGCGAAGACTAGACACGGAGTAAGCTTTGTTCCAGCTCTCCAAAAGAGCTTGGAGGATGACTTAAAGCAGCAACACCTGTCTACCAAGATAGTCCCAAAAGATGCTCTATCAGATTTAAGTCTGGAAATCGAGCTGACCATTCCAATAGCTCCAAACCAAGACCCTCAATATATTCCTTAACAATTACAGCTCTGTGAGGTTGTGCATTATCATCCATCAGAATAAGTATTCCCAATTACCGGATACGGGCCAATATGGATCAAAGGGTATCATCCCCATATCTCACACACCAGTCAAAATCCTTCCCTGGGGTGTGACCACCTAGGGAGATCCCGCCCAAACCTTATTCCACCACCCTAACGGTCTTTCAAACAGTGTTGGGTTGATGATATCTGGTCTTCGTACCCTCCCGGCGTCCGAATCCTTCCAGTGTGAATCTGGACTCTTCGTAAAGAGAACAGAAGCGCACCCGTCTGTTCAGAAACGTTTTCCCCCAAAATAAAACGAGCCCTTTTTTGTCGTCTGTTTAGGGGGACACACACAACTTCGCCCTTGGCCCGAATTGTGAAACCCTTTACTGTACTAGCGGTATTCTTCTCCCTGATGCCCCAGAATGGGGCAAAAGGGACACAGAAATCCTTTTCTTTTCGGCCGAAAAGGGGATAAAAAAGGGGCTCCTGCAGGTTTTGCTCGTGGGGAGTCTGGAATATGTCTTCGGGCACAAATGTTTCAGTTTTTTATTGATTCCCGAGAGTTGGGCCCATACGAGACCTTTTAAAACCCCAGCATCCCACAACCCCATTTCCATCCCTCCCACCCATCCACCTTAATGAATGGCAAACGGCATTTCTCAGACCGAGCCCCATTCCCTTTTCGAAAATCTCTAACAAAATTACACCCCTAATTTGAAAGCTAATGTATGCATATTTTTCTCTCACTCATATATATCTGTTCTTTTCTATTAAAAAAAAAAGGTAGCTATTGTTTTTTTAACATTTGTATAAAAATTCATTTTATCATTTATATAAAATATAAATTTATTTTACTCCATTTTTTTTTTCGGTGGCTTCGAAAAACATTTTTTCCTTAACTTTTGGGGGCCAGTGTGTTATCTAAAAAACCATCTAATC
>BMAV01018995.1:0-25701 GCA_019973955.1 Trichonephila inaurata madagascariensis
ATTGTAATACTGCTAAATTATTCCCTCAAATTACTGCATTCCAAATATCATGAAATTTATTAGAAACAAATTAAAATATGTAATTTAATCACACAGGAAAATTCATGTCCCTTTAAAATTTTGTTATAGTTACTATGCACATTATTAACTATGACTAAACGTGATACATATGTAAAAATGAGCAAACAATTTTTAATCTTTGTTTGGAAAACGAAATACCTCAAAAGGAAATTATAACATCATAATTAGAGTAAATAAAACAAAAATAAAAAGAATTATAATTCATATTTTATAATTTTTTTAACCCAAAGCCTGAATCATATATGACATTTCTAATAAAAAAGAAAAGTAAAAAATCAATCAATAAATAAAACAATAAGCATTAAATAAATTAAGAGTTATTTTACCAGCATGATAGGCCTTTAAAACTTTTATCCAGTTAACTTTTACATTTTTCAATGCAATAAGTATTTGTATGAACTGCGAAAACAATTAATACACAAATGAAAAAAAGGGGAACTAAACATTAAAAACCTTTGTTTAGAAAAGATACATCCTAAAAGTTAACGAAAATATTTTTAATGCAAAGAAAGTAATTACTCTTAAATAACTGTAATTTATACTGAAACCTAAACCATTTCTAATAAAAGGAAGGACTAAAACAAACATTAAATAATCTAAGAAAAATTTTAACAGCTTAATTCATTCTTCATACGTTTTGACTAAACGTTTAAATGCTAAATTGAAAAAAAAAATAAAAGTAGTTCTTTGTTCTCTCATAAGTTTAAAAATATTTTACTTGTTTAATAGTTATGATGACATATTTAATACTCTTCAATGTCAATTTGTCATAATATGTACAATAACTAGAACTATTATGAAATGTTTTAAATAAAGTCTTGTAAACACTTTTTTTTTGCAAAGGGCTTAAAGTATTTTCCGTAAAGAAATTCAAAGTATTTATTTAAAAGAATAATTACTTTTCAAATCTAGATTTTCTAAAGCTTAACTAAACTCGTTTACACCTGAAGAAACGTCAATATTTCTTTTTTCCCCCTCTACCATAAATCATTGTGGCAGCTCAGAATTTTTTTCTTTAACGACATAAATGTATATATTTATTTGTTTAAACGAAAATGGATAAACACATTTGCATAAATTTTCATTTCTCCAACCATTAACGTGATAAAAAGCATAAAGTCCCACATTGTTCAATAAATCGTCTCTTTATTTGATCTTAAACAGAGGCAAAATGACTTCACAATTTCTAATAAGCGTTTTAGCTTTAGAATTTATGCACCAAAAATAAATTCTTCTTTGTTTTGAAAGATCGTTATCTAGAAATATTTTATTCGGAATATAAAACGAACATTTATTTCTTTTTCAGGAAATACAAAGCGCTGTTGTGTAAAAAATATCGCTGTTTAAAATAATAGCAGCTTTTTTTTTCTCGCACTTTAGCTTTTAATGACTTAAATGGTAATAGTTCTTCACTGGTTTTATTAAGTTAGATAAATGCAAAAAAGGGAGATAATTATTTATTTTTGCACTTTGAATTCTTTTTTCTTCCTTCCTAGCCAAGCAAATACAAAAATGGTTATTTCATATACAGATAATAAATGATATCAATTTTTTTTAGTTTAATATCTTTTTATTTGGAACAAATAATTCTGTTTTATACTACAAAATTTTCTGTGCAATTATCCGAATAGAGATTATTTCATATGTTTTTTTTTCAATCAAATAAATTTTAATTCTCAACAACAAAATCTTATTTATTGTTAATGAAATGATAAGTGTTATTCAAGAAGCTATGGTATAGTTTTAATCAGTTAATCACTGCAACACATTAATAGACTGTTTCTACGTTTGCTGTTTTGATCGCAAATGGAGAGGTTGACCCATGGTGACCTTGGCAGCTTCTGATTTCATCTGGTCACCTTTGGGTCTGAAGTGTATGTGTTAGACCAGTGCTCCGCAACCTTTTTGTCACTGCGGACCGGTCAACGTTTGATAATTTTACCACGGCTCACTGAGGGTGGGACACGTTGATTGATATATTTTACATTATTTTGATTTAGCAATTTTAATTGAATTACATTTAAATATGCCTTCGAAATAAAACATTATTACACGAAAAATGAATAAAAGTGATTTAACGTGGAATATAAAGTGATTTCTTTGGAAAGTTGCGCAAATCCGAGAGAAATGCACCACTTTAAATAAAATGGCAATAGTTTAATGTTCTTTAGGCGGCCTGGCACCATTTGATCCACGGACCGGTACCCGTCCGGGACTGGGGTTTGCTGATCACTGAGTTAGACGACAAGGATGAAAAGGAAACTCTATCCGGGTCAGTTGTTAAGCACTTTTTTGCTGGTTGCAACTTGCAGGAGAAGAGGTCCCTTCATATCCCCTTCTGGAGAAGAAAGTCGTTGAAGTTTGAAGTTTGTTTTTCAGCCATTACTGCAATTGATATGTATTCCCAGTCAGCGTTGAATGTCGTTATAACGTCGTCTCTTGTTGAGATAGTGGATCAGACTGATGGGAATATGAATAACGTTTTGATCACCAGCCAGGATTGGGACAGTTTTAGACTTTTAATGGAATTCATAAGCAACCAGTGAGCGTTAAAGTGTACAGCCACCTATGTGTTGAATTCCTGAGTCGCAAATTCGACGCTAAAATACTGATAGCAGATACCATCTGGTCATCGTGGAATGGGTGAGGACAAAGCAATTTTAACTGACCATCTTTGGGATCAAGGTGCACGCTTTAGACAACATGGATGAAAAGGAATCTCTGTTCAGGTTCGGTCGTTTAAGGGGATTTGGAAAGCCAAAATTTTATTGCTTTGACAGTTTGAGGTTTTTACATTTTCAAATTGTATGATTTTAACCTTTCTAAAAATGCCTTACTTAAACCTCTAGGGTAATTAGAAGCCCTTAAAACCTAATTTTAATTAATCGTTGAAACTGGGCCACACCCATTTGAATGGCGAAAAATATAAACAAAGTACTTAGTTTTTGTTTAAAAGTTGAACATCTGATACAAACCACAACATGTATCTTTTATTGTAAATTGAGCGCCTCTTATTTTTTTTTACTTTCTAGCCGATTAGATGCCTCACTGTATACATTAAAATCATTTTATCTCAAAATGTAAGTTTTGATGTTCGATGCACCTTTTCTGAGAAACTACAGTTCACGGGAATGTAAATTTTTTCCTACATATTTATAATGATGGTCAACATATACTAAAATGAGCTTTTTGAAAAAAACTCAAAAATTTATTTTTTACAAATTTTTTTATGTGAAAAATGGGTCAAATTTCGCAATGTTTGATAAAATATTTCATAAATTATGAAAAAATTCAAAATTAGCTAAAAGCTCTTTCAGTATAAAGAGAAAAGGTGTACTTTAATTGAAAGAAAAATTTCAAGCATGTACATATAACAGATTTTGAGAAAAGATACATCGAAAACATAACATTGTCGGCATATATATAGAAAAATGTTTCCAACTCTCGTTAACTCTTTTTTTCCCTATCATTTGCTAGATTTTATTGGAGGGAGGAAGCGTCTCTGTACTCACAATGAACGTCGGTAAACTAAGGAGACTAAATTGAGGGGAATGAAATATTTTTCCGAGTTAAAAGAACTTCGTGTTAAATGATATCGCAAAAAAAAGCATATATTCCAGAAAAGTAAGATATTATGAGTTTATTAGAGTTCATTTTATTTATTTAAATTTGTATATATACATGGATTTTAATAAAAATCCATGAAACAAAAACATTTCCCAGAACGTAATGAAATTTAAGGCTTTCTTCGACTAATGTTAAATAATAGGGCGAATTCGGAATATTTTTTCAGATATAAAAGTATTCAAACATTAATATTATATTCTGGTTACACTATCCTGTAGAAAACCGCTTATTTTATCATATTACTCATTTTTATCCGAGTTGACACATTTTTCTTTTATAAAATGTGTTTTGAATTTTTTCCCTATACCGTAATGCTAAATGAGCTATCCCTTCACATGTTAAAAGGAAAAACAAATTATTTATGAAATGTTTCGAAATGTTGAAAACACTATATTATAAACAAATGCATGAGTTACAATGTCACACATTTTTATAAAAATTGAGGCCTTTTTTTCTGTCTGAAAATGTGCTTCGCGTCAAGTTCACGCTCTGATACATATGGCGAAAACAGCCTTAATGCAAAATTAAGCAAAACCGAAACATTTACACATTTCCGTTTTCGTCTTATGTTTTTGATCAACAGCCTTAAGGACCTCTATCTTCATTTAAAGTGAAACAGGAATTCACTGTTCTTCTGAGATCTTTGGGGCCATTTTGCTGGTTAAAAAATTCTTCTGAAATGGAAAAAAATAGAGGGGAGGGGGAAGAAGAAGCAAACTCACTGATTTTTACTCCCACTGCGATGCACTCGTCACCGAAATCCAAAGCCAACTGATGAGATGTTTTTGTGTGGTGATTGTAGAAGTGGAAAGAGGAAAATAGCCTAGATAAACAAAATTGACCCGTGTCACAGGCTATTCCGAGGTATTTCAAAGCTAAGTTAGTCTTCTTTCAACGAAACATGTGAAACCACTTCCCTTTCATTTCACAGCACTCTTAAATCACGCCTGCTTGGCTGGTGTTTTCCAAATTTGGGTTCTAGGGTCAATCCCTAGAAGAAGTTTCTAAGTTCACAACAAAATTCACAAATTATTGATATATTGATTTAAAGTAATGATGTATTGCGTAGTGTGTTTTTTTTAGGTATATTTTTCTACAATTTTAGCAAAGCAGATATAAGTTTTTTTAAAACATTGGCGTATAATTTTAAGTTTTTTGATTCGTTCAAGTCCGTATAATGCATATTTAGTCATTTTTTTAAATATGATTTTCTAAAGGTGTCTCCGAAGGTAGAATAGTATTTAATTTCTTACTTGTGTTTTTCTCTTATGAGTTTTAAAAAAATATTTTACTTTAATGTGTATATTCTAGTTTTAAAATTTACAAGCCACCAAAGAGTCTAATATTTTTTTATAACTTTGAAGCAATCTCTTAATGGAAATAGTAAAACTGTTGAAGCTTGGGGATTTTATCAATAGAAACTATCTTAGTTCACTTTAAAAGGAGTTTCGTACACCTTTTATGTAAATTTTTTCCCTCTTTTCTAACAACCTGTTCTTGTGCAAGACTAATTCCACAGAATCTAATACAAGTGGTTTTATATTTATAACGCACTAAGAAAATAGGAATAAAAAAAATAGTGTTCAACGAAAAGTCTAATAACGTTTCCATGAATAATTCTAGGAGAGAATTTTTTTATGATGGAAAAAAAAACATTTTAGCATCGGGTCTAAGAAAAAAGAATCGTTTAGTATTTAGTGCAAAAGTAGGAGAATGCAGACTCAGTTTAATGTTTTAAATTAACCAGGCAAATCGAAATTCTCTAAACCCTCAATAGAAATAAATTACTTATTCATCACTTTTAATTAGCTTAAAAAGAAAGTGATTTTTCCGAATTTATTTCTGAAATCTTGAAGAAAAAAGCGTGTTATAAAAGGGATTTCTTACGAAAATGAATGGAAGCATTTGGTTAACAATGTCATTTGATTAACTCATCATAATTCTTGTCCATCATAGTACTTGTAGTTAATAACTTCGGAATATAAAAATGAATTTCAATTTACTTAATTTTGTAAACAATATGATCAATTTAAATACTTGTGAAATTCATTATACCAAATCTGAAATTGGGAGTGAATCCAATTATGATCAATTTCCTTGACAGCTAGGTGAAAAGCCAATATACATAGATAAATATATTCGAATATTCCTTTTAGGTTCAAAGCGTTCACACAAAATAATAGAAATTTATATAAATTCAATAAAACTGTTCCATGAGTTCCAGCATGTTGCAGCTAAGAAGTTTGGACGATTAAATACTAACTTAGGTGATATTCTCACCATTTAAGCAGGGTTTAAATTTATAAAATCTTCATTATTTGGAAATGGAAGCCTTAAGAAAGGACCATAACGGAACTTTTATAAAAATTGAACAATGCATTGTTATTTTATCATTCAAGTGCATCATTCAATCATTGGTTTCTTTTATAAAAGTCATGTTATGTACCATGTAAGGAAGAAGGACTTCTACAAGCATTTGTCGGAATTTGACTGCGGTAAGCTCGTTGGATACCTTATCTGTGGCTTAATGTTTTTCGATATTACATCTCGTGTTGGTCATGATCTATTGATTGCCATGCAGATGTAAATTCGACTAATAGTGGAAGCCAGTACAGAATTCCATGCGGGATCTTATTATTCCCTTTACTAACTGGAAATAGAGGGCGGTAGGCTTAAATGCGGAGGGGTACCAGCAATAAAATTAACGGTGATACTTCAAATGAGAGAAAAAGAACCTTAATCCAAAACAAACAAAGATTTATTATAATCAACATAGGTATTTAGCACAAAAAATGTATCAATATATTTCAGAATTGAAGTATATTGATACTACGTTCGGAACCGTGATTTTGCAAAAGTGTATAAATGGATAATATTTATGATATTTAGTGCCATTTAGATTAGAAAACATGCATAAAATTGTTTTAAGAATATTATTTCAATAAAAAATAATTTAAATGCAATATTTTGGCAAAAAAATAACAACTTAGAACTACCTATTTTCAAAACATTCTCCTTTGATGAAAAATGCATCTATTATAATAATATTTTGCCTGTATATATCTCAGACCTCTGTACAGAGGTTGTACTAGAATTTTTGTAATATATAACATAGAAGTGGATTTATCCATATTTTACTACCACAGATTGGAAAAATTTTAAGAAAGAAACGCCTATAATTATTTCAATTGGTAGTAACTCTGAAAATAATGGGAATTTTTCAAAACGTCTAGTTCAGACTCTCTGGAGGTCTACTTTATATAAGCAAACTATTATTACTAGAGAAGTATTTTTTATAAAAGGTGAACATTTTGAAAAAATATTACTCTAAGTTAATTTTTTGCCAAAATATTGTATTTAAAGAATTTTTTTGTCATAATGTCCTTAAAAGAATTTTATACATGTATTCTAATCTAAGTGACACTAAATATCATGAAAATAATCCATTTATGCGCTTTTTAAAATCACGGTTCCGAACGTAGTCGGATACCTTTAAGACTAAGATGTACTTAATGTGACAAGAGACACTTTCGTACGACTGGACGACTGGTATGGTACGTCCGCTTGGTATGAGTGAAGTCCTAGAAGCGATAAGTTGTAGGGGCGTGACAAGTGACAATAGCGGAAGTGTACAAGATACCAACACTAACATTCGAGATGACATACTCGTAGCTATAGGAGAGAGAGAGAGAGACTGTACAATTACATAAATTACCTTGAGTAAGAAATTTGGCCCATTTGTAGATTGGCAAGTGTCTATGTGGATAAGGAGACGCATTTGCAGCTCTGTTACCAATATTACCATTCCCCTTCACTTTGTAGCAGAGACAAGTGCACCTAAAGTGCTGTATTGAAAAGCAATCAAGAACATGTCATCGTATGAGACTAAGTACAATTCAACATCAAGATGGACGTATACGTGTATGGAGGCACTTATAGGCACATAATTTTTTTCAGCTTCTTTTCATTATTGTTTAAAGTGATGCTATGTTGAGTAGTGGAATATACATACCAATTTCTTGTTTGAATAGTTACTATTTTTAACAGTTATCGTCACATTTATGGCATGCAAAGGTCCATGGCTGCATTCTGTCTTCGAGGCCTTCGTGGTGCCAATTCAGAAATTGGCATGCCATCCTTTGAATGCAGCTGATATAGAAGATCTCTAATCCAGATAAAATGAAGCTAAATGAAAAGATACACCCGTATCTGTACTCTAAGATCAGTTCTATTTGATCTGAAGCCATATTACAGCTGTTATTGTTGTCAGAAGTGGCAACTCCATTGTTTTGAAATTTGAATACTGGTACTCCAAGGTACTTAAAATTTATAAATCATGTCTTTATCTTATTATTTTGGATTTGTACAATAAATAAGGTTTTGACGTTGTATTTTCTGTTTTGATCGCATTTTCATTATCTAGCAGCATAAATACTGATACAACAAATTTGAGTAATTTAACTGATTTATAAAATTCTCGTGAGGAATTTTTTTGTTATTTGTATGAACGTCACTTAAAATGCGTTTCAACGAGGCACAATAGTATATGTCAAACAATTTATGAATCTGATATTTATTTAACTTATAGATTTGCATGGTATTTGTTTGAGAAAAAATAGTTAATTTCATCTTATGAATCAAATTGTTCGGATAAAGAATTACTTAAAATCTAACACCCTCACCCGGCTAAGAGAAAAATAAACTAGAGTTATTAAAACTGCAGTTTATCAAGCATGATTTTAAGCGCATTTCGTAGAAATAATTGTACTCGATATCATTACTAATCTGCTGATACTGATTACTGCAATGCTTCTCAGACTTTCTATATACGCGACCCACTATTCAATCATCATTTTCATCACGCCCCCTCCATAGAATAACAATGCATTGATTTCAATAATACTATGCTTTGATACTAAATCTACAATACGACTTTAACCTCTTATGTGCCACCTACGTATAAAAACGTCTCGCTCAGTCAAAGCATTAATTTTCTGGACGTATATATACGTCTTTCCGAAGTACAATTTTTTCTGTGCAGTACTATCCATAAAATTATTCCAAGGGCCTTGGAATGCTATAAAAGGACCTTGACAGTGTTTGCGAAGGTTTTATTTTTATCAGAGGATTTGCTTATTTATTTCTCTCTCTCTCTCTTTTCTCCTCCCATTCCCCTAAAAAACATCAAAATACGCTTGTCTTCGTGGTAAACGGTGGCATTGGAGAGCGAATCGCGTAACTTTTAATCGGCAGTTAATAAAATTTTAAAAAACCATACAAATTATAAAAGATAACTGTTAATAAAAGGGCCCCGGGGGGTCACTGATTTTTGAAACTTGTTCTTCGGGTGTTGTTAAATTAAAATAAAATATACATTGTAAAACACTGATACTTTATAAAAGTGTATTATATCGGAAAATGTGTACTCTGTATTTTTTTTTATCAGAAAGTATTTTGTTTTTTTTTTCCAGAAAATTTAATTTTTTAAATCTTTTGGTTTTTCGACTTTTCAATATGCTCGCCCCCTTGTAGGTTTTAAAGCCCCAAAGGGGGGGCCCCCCCAAAATTTGAGAAGCAGCCGGATTACTTATCCCCTTTTATCTTTTCTAAATAAAAAAGCCTCATTTCGACTCTTTAAAAAATAATGCACACACAGGTGTTTAATGGGAATTTTTTTTTTCCCGTCAAAAATTTGTAGAATAAATCAAAATATCTACATTATTGAGAAAAATATTTTAATAACTATAAATATTTATAATATGAGGACAATTAATAAATATTTTAGTTTCTTTCTTTATACTTTTGTCTCATTATTCAGAGCAGAAAAATTTGTAATATGCATAGAAATATTGCCGTATAACGCCCGTATAAACTTTCAAGCTGCATTTGCTTAATATTCTTGGAACCCGAAATTTTAAAATTATAAGGGAAAGGGCGCGAAACAACGGATTTTTACAGTAATATTTTTTTTGAAAATTTTCCCTTTTTTACCCCAGAATGGTGGGAAAAAAATTAAGGGGAAGGGTATCGAAGTAATAGTTATTAATTGTATTACACAAACTTTTTCTTTTTTACAAAAAACCTTAAAAGCACATGTGCTCTTATGTTTTGAAGTCATTTATGTGAGATGTAATCCTAAGATTTTTAAAAAAAATTATATTTTTCTAGAACTACAACTCTTTCTTTAAGTTCACATAAGGAATGCCATTCTTTTTTAAATAAACAGTAATGCGATATATGTAGAATAACAGTTTTTTTCTTTGCTAATCTCTTTTTTTTATTTTTAAAGCTATCATTTTTATAATGTTCACCCGGAAATTTGGGTCTTATTTTTTGTATTCAAAAGTACGCGTTATACTCTGGATTTTACGATAACTGGGCTTGAGCAAAGATTAATTACTTAAAATATTTTTAAATAATCACAAATGCTCTGTTTGTGTGGCAACTGCTTTATTATTGTTACATGAGTCATCTATTTCTCTTTCATAATTAATAGCTAACCATGAAGGAAAATTTGAAATGTTCATTGCTTTTCTTTCTTAGGATCATCGTATTACAGATAAAATGTTCAGCGTTTTATATTTATTTTCCATATAGGATTTGTGCTAGTTCTAGAAGCAAAGAACATTAGATTTTTAGACAATTTGTAAAATGACTCAATTACTTACCTCGTTTTATGAAGAGATAAAACTATTTTTCGAATAATGATTATGTAAGTGAAAACAATGACAAAACATTATAGGATGGACAATAGGACCAATGGACATAGCTTCAAAAAAGATGAATAATTCTTCAGATTCAAAACAACAATGAGTCTAGGGATATATTTGTGTGCTTAGGCTTCTAGGCTATACGTATTTTTTTTTAGTTAAAGAATTTAATTTACTGAAATGTTTCTGAATTCAAACATAGTAAATTAAAAAAAAATAATAAAGAATAATTTTAAATGCCCATTTTTTTTCTTTAAATCTTTTAAGATGGTATCTGAGTTTTGATAATAAAATAATTAAAGCTGAAATAATTCATTAAAAAGTATACCAAACATATATGCAAATATTTTAGTAAATGTTTAGTTATAAATGTAAATTACTACATTGTTCAGTTCATTTTATACATAGATAAATCAGTAGGGATTTAATGGCAACTTCTTAAAATGCTAAAATATCATTCAATTTCGAGTAGAAAACCATTTCAGTTCAAGTATCCGACTACATAGAAAAAACAAGAATTTTCACCCCATTGGCTGTTTTTTAAATTTTTTCTTTGTAGCTCTTACTTTTCTCTTTCCAAAACCGTTCTCATTTTGTTCTTAGGAGCATTGGATAAACGTTATACCCTACATGAAATACTTTGCCGGAAGTAAAACCATACCAGATGTATATTTTCTCAAAGCTTGTTTTTTATAAAAATTCTCCACGATTAACAAGTTATCTCAAAAGCTAATAAAAATAGACATTTGTATAAAAATTGCAGCATAAGTTTCAAATAAAAAATGAAATCAAGCAAATATTATATTTTGGGGAAATTTTTTATAGATTCAAAAAGGTATCCGACTATTTTCGAAATTTTTTTTAAAAAATAGAATATAATTTTTTTTTTGTAGTTTTTACATTTATTTAGCATTTTTTGCAAAAATTTAAAGAAAGGAAAAATTTTCTCACTAAAATGGGAAAAAATTTACAAAAAAATTACATAAACGGGGACCATACTGTATAAAAGGTTTATGATCAAATTCCTTTTTCAATTTTTAAATTACTTTGGTTTTCCCTTTTTTGAAATGATTTTTTAGAATAAAAGATATTTTAACTTTTCAAAAACAGAGCACTTTATCATTTATTATATAAAGCTTTTAAAAAATGTGATTATATTACAACTGTAAATTTTTAATAAATCTATGATTGTTTAAATTTGTAAGTTAAAACGCTTCTACTATTACACAGAACATACACAAAAAATTTCAGTTAATCATTTTTAAAACTTTTTATGCAATCAATTTTCCCCGTTTGAGTTTGACGTAGAAAAAACACATTACGAGAAAAACGCGAGAGAAAATTTGACATCTCGTTAAAAGTTATGGCATCTGCTTTACAAAATAATTTGTAGTTTTTGTTCTATTGAAGAGAACGTCAACAATTTGGTAGTTTTACAAAGATCATAAGATTGTTGTCTAATAAATAAAAATTACAAAAATGTCAATTTTTGTAAAAATTCACGATTTAGGGTAGTCAGATTCCTTTAGGGCGAAAAATTAATTTATAAAGTTACGGACACAAAATGAATATTTACACATATTTTCAACAAAACTTTTCTTACATTTAAAAATTCTTCTTGGATTATGATTCATTTCATTCATTATTGTATTTATAGCTTAAGAGCAAAGAAACACATGATTGCTGGTTTAGAATTTTGTCTGGAAATTTTACTGTTTAAATTACATATTTTATTAAAATTTACCACAAAATTTTTCTATTTTTCAAAATTATTATATTAATTTATTTTGGTTTGGCATTTTTTTTTATTTTTATAATTGGCAATGTATGTAAAAACCATAAAAAGTTCTTAAAAAAATACAGTTTTTTTTTAATTACTCCAGACGCATTTGGTTACCTAAAATATGGGCCATAATAATCACTGGATTTAACGTTATTGGTAATGTTTGTATAATAATATTTACAAATAAGCAATTTTGAAACTTAAATACGCTTATAAAATATAATTTAGAGCGTTCTCTATTCATAATATTCTTGAAGTACATTTCAGCTGAATTGGACTTCATTATGTAATTCAGAGCTTATATTAGAATTGGCTTCTAACTTCCCATCAAATTATAGAATCTAATGCGTTTATTTTACTTTGTGTTAATACTTTAGTACAGACATAAGTGCTCATTTTTGGATAAGTAGGAAATATGTGAATAATTTTATAGATATACGGAAGCACTTTTTAAATTTAGTCTTATATAGAAAACCCATATTAAGTTTAATTTTATTCACCTATATACTGGAAAGAATTAAAACTTTATTGAGAATTTCAAGACATAAATTATTTGTTCCTTAAATTTTCAAAAATTCATTAATTATTTTATTAACTTATTCCAAGTTATATAAAATTATTAAATGTAAAATATTCATTGTTAAGTTATAGAGAGTTACTCCGAAAACATATTCTATTATATATTATTAATTATAAAGTGTTTATGTGCACATGAGTTACAAAATACTTTTTAAGAAGTAAAAATATATTTCCGTTAAACAATACTTATAAAGTTGTGTAAAACAGCGAAGTATCTTCAATTTAATTTATTCATCTGTTAGTTCTTACATTTCTTTCAAAATTAACAGATTACACCACGTCCTGGTGCCACTGAATATTTCCCTATGTAGAGTGGCTGTTGTACATTAAAACTATCTAGGACAGGGATAGTGAACCAGTGGTACGCGTGCCATGGATGGCATGCGACGCAATATTTTTGGCACGCCAAGGATCAAAATGGTTTGTATTTTATTTCAAAATTTCAAAGTTCAGAATGAAGTATTACGAACAAACGCGAGTGATCGGTCGTGGGGCGGCGGGGAGAACACTCATTTGTTATTGTCTTCTTGTCTTAGTTGCGTCGTAGACTACAATTGCTTATGATGTAAAGTTTGTCTACGCATAGCATAGTCAATTTCATTGACACAACAGTATTTTAAGGTTTATCTGTGCTATATTTACGATTTTTAACTGTTATTTAACATGGCTAGTGAATTTAACATATCTAGCAAAAGAATAAAAAGAGCAAGATAATAAGGGTAACAGAGAATTCCAAATTTGGTGGACCAAGAAGCATGGCATTATTAGTAAAAGCGACAAAGCGGTGTGTTTTACGCTCTGGAATAATAGTATGTAGAATAACGTCTGTGAAACGGTATTTTGGAATAAATCACAAACCCTTTTGTCAAAGAAAGTGAACCACGGCAAAAATAGTTATTTGATAAGAAACAGATTGGCAAATTACTCGAATTCAGCATGTATTCTACAAAAAGTAACTTTTACAATCCTAATATAAGTTGTTTATCATCTACACAATCTGCAACAACAGAAGTCTCACTAATGTTACTTTAATTTGAATTACCCGTAAAATTTAAAAAACGAAAAACCCCAACAGTGAAAAAAGGTTTTTTAGTAAATGGGAATTTTGTGTTTTTAAAGCATATTGGTTTTTATTTTTTTTTTAAAATTAAAAATTAAAACTATTCAATTGCACTTCTAATCCTCATCCATAAAGGTTTGCCATTCCTGATCTAGGATCAACATTTTACGTTGATTTGGTGTGGATGGTTGGAGGATGAAATGCCGACTCACACAGGGGTCATCTTTACCATTTGAAAGTGGTTAAGAATTACTAGCTATGATGCCAATATCCTTAAAGTAGCGGTAAAATGAGACATTACTAATCAATTATCAAATGTATTTTTAAGAAAATCAAAGATGATTGACTTGATGCTAGAAAAAAGTTCCATTCATTTTCTTGAGATTCAAGGAGATCAGTATTTCTTCATAATCTTTATATATAGATAATTTTCCACTTTAAAGAGCAAATCTGGATAAACGTGTATGGGATAATTTAAATTTAAATCACACTCTCTCACACACACGCACGTACACATATATATATATATAATATATATATATATATCGAATGGGATTGATGGATTTTTTAATCTCCTTTTTTGTAGGGGAATTAGCCCAAAATATATATATATATATATATTTTTTGTATAAAAAATTTTAAATATTTTAAAAAATTAAACCCTGATGTGAAATATATTTTTAACTACTGATAAATCCATCTGTAAAAAGCAAATTTTTTAAAATAAACCCGGTTGTTTTCGCCCTTATAATAAAAATTTATAAAATTCAGCTGGTTTTACACATTTTAAAATATGTTGAATTTAATTTAAATGTGTCTGGCTATTCTTAGTAAATTAGTTTGTTTTAATTTAGATTAGTTTATTTAATTGTTCATAATATATATATATATATATATATATATATAATTTTTTTTTATCAAATTCGCAAAAAAAAAATGTGTTATGTTACTCATTAAAGCATATTTTTTTGCAAAATTTATTAAATTATAAAAAAAAGTATTGAGAGAAGTTATAGCAGAATTAAGTTATAGCATTTGAAGGAGTATTTAATACAGTAACTGTTTTTGAATAAAGATATTACGAATTACTTCTCTTTCTATGTAAATCTTTACTTATAAAAATGTGAAAAACTTATTTTCATTATTTAGTTCACAAATTTTTAAATTTATTTTGCCAGACGTATATTTTTGTAGACACACTTCGTACTTACTGAATTATAATATCCTTATGTACCTCCTCTAACTAATTTAACTCATTAAAGTTTTTTTTAAATTAATTAGTTACACATTACTTAAATTTAAGTAAGGAGTATTATTACTGTTTTTTTTTGTTCAGAGAAGTTCTAATGTAACATTAAATAAGTAGGATTGTATATTTTTTTACGCTAGTGACGTCTTGAGATGATAGAACAAAAAAACTTTTGCTCTGCTAAAAGATTAAAAATCTGTTTTCATAGATACTTCTGGAAAAGTAGTTGAATTTTATGTTGCGAAAGAGTATTTACTTTTAGAATCAGAGAAAAGACTCTTAGTGTTGAAATAATAGAAAAAAAAACATACATTTTATAATCTGAGTGCTTTGATTTCGGAAAGTTCAAAACTTTTCTCAGAGCATTAGTGAAAATAAAATAATTTATTAAATTTAATTAGTTAGAAAAATTATTTTTCTTCTCGTATTTCCTTGGAAAAGAGATAATTATTATATAAGAGCAAACGATATTTATACAATTTAATTGGAATTCCTGATTTAACATTTGCAATTTTTTTCTTTTACGTTAATCTTATATTTTTTTTAAATGAGGGAATTATTTTTCACTTTTTATACGAATTTCATAAGAGTTAAAATGCTTTTTGACTTAATAAAACTAAATATTCAAGCTAAATGTTTTTACAAACCAATTGTTGAAATAGTTAGAGTTCGTTGAAGAAAAGGTCAAATGAGTGAAAATAAAATGTTCCATAAAAAACTAATGATGAATAACTGCATTAGTTGGGTGATTATTTACACTATAAATACAGAATAAGAATGTTTAAAGTAATTTTTGTCTGTTTTTGTGTATTTAACCATAATTAGTTAGAAATAAAATTGAAATAAATTACAGTTCATGTTATTTAAAAAGGATTTTTGCTCAGCTATAAGCAAATAATTTGACTTCAATCTTTATTTCTTAAGATTTAATTAAAGCATTAGTACATAAAGGTAAAATTCATTTTGTAATTTATGCAAACTTGAAGAAAAAATTCAGGAGATTAGAAATAACAATGCCAAAATTATAATTATACATTACCGCTGAATTTAAGAAAAATATCGTTTTTTTTGCATTTTCTTTTGGTTATATAAATTGGGAAAGTTGACTACAAATTTCAGATCTGATTACCAATTAGTTTTGATGTTTGAAGATTTCTCAGATTAGGTTTGGTTTCGGTTTCATTTTAAAGCATTTTTCCTTCTTAAAAATGATTTAAATAAAAATAGTTTTTCAGAACAACCAAACCTTTTAGCGTGAAATGGTTATTAAAATTAGTACTAAAATCATATTTTCTGTAATTTAGAAGCTTTTTCATTAATTTTTCTTGCTTAAAAATTGCCACGGCAAAATCGTTCTCCATGTGCTATAGGAAGTAAGCAAAATGATGCTATCCAAAAGTCTATTCACTTTATCCTCCAGAAATATTGGATAAACTTTGGAAATTTATAATAACATTGAAGAAACAGCAATTATACATTCGGAACAAAGAACTGATCAAAACTCTTGTAAATGAAATTTGAAATATTAGCAGAAAAATAAACGAATTTTTATATTTTCTTATGAAAATTTCTATTATTAAATGTTTGAGATATCGTTCTTTTAACTTATATTCCAATATATATAATCCTTTGATAAAAGTAAACAAAACGCTTCTTTTAAAATACTTTTAAGATGCGATGGAAGCTAAAATCATATTTTTTTTGACAATTTACGGTTTTCGCATTTTCAAATTACATAGAATTTAATCTTTCTAAAAATATCTTACTCAATCCTCTAGGGTAATTAGAAGACCTTAAAACATATTTTTAAATAACTGTTGAAATTGGAACACTCCCATTTTATTGGCGAAAAATGTAAGCAAAGTACTTCGTTTTTGCATTAAAACTGAACGTCTGATATAAATCAAAACATGTATATTTTATTCTAAATTGAGCCTTTTATTTATTATTTTTTTATTACTTAGTATTCCTTTATTTATTTATTAGTATTTCTTATCCCATTTATTTCTCAGTCCACTGTATACATTAAAATCAATTTATCTCAAAATATAAATTTTGATGTTTGATGTACCTTTTCTGAGAAACTACTGTTCACAAGTATGTAAATTTTTTATGACATATTTATAATGATGGAAAATATATACTGAAATGATCTTTTTGTAAAATATTCAAAAATTTATCTCTTACAAATTTTTGATGTAAAAAATGGGTCATAAATTATAAAAAAAAATTCAAAATGAGCTAAAAGCTGATTTCAGTATAATGAGGAAGTTACAATTTAATTATATGAAAAATTTCAAGCATGTACATAAAACAGGTTTTGAGAAAAGGTACATCGAAAACAGGCAATTTAACATTGTCAGTATAGAAAGAGAGAGAGGTTTCCAAATCTCCTTAAATATACCGATATCATCTGTAAACTTTTATTGGTTATTTGTACAATTTATATAAACATTTTAGCCGTTACCCTTCCTCTTCTCTGGGTATTTCAAGATGTTACATGAATATCTACTGTTTATATAAATATATATTATTGATATATAAGTCTTAGCATTAAGGATTTTATTGTACTGAAAATATTCCTATAACTCTCCCCACCTAATTTAAAAAGGACAGGACTTATAAGAAATAATTTCTAGAATTAAAATGGAATCATCTTTTATGATTCCTTAATTCCTTTCCCCAAAGTGGACTACTGTAAATCCCATTTTTAGTACTTATCTTCTAAACAAAACAAACATGCATACCAAATTTCATTGCTCTAGATCTATTAGTTGGAGGAGAAGAATATTTTTTTACATCAATACCCCCAAGTAACTACCCGTTACCCTCAGAGGTGTCAATTTCAGTCAAATTCATTCTTCGTTGATCTTTACTCAATAAAAGAAATATGCTTATCAAATTTCATATATATGTCTTATAGTTCAAACACTGGAAAAATGTATCTATAACACACCTTAATCCCTCGTAGTTTCCCTTGGGGGGGCGATTTTTACAAAATCTGTATTATAGCGGATCTCTACTCCATGAAAGGAACATAAATGCTGAATTTTAAGTCTGTAAGTCTAATGGCAGAAAAAAGGAAATATCCATCTATAACGCCTCTTGATTCCTCTCAACGTCTATTGGGGATCAATTAGAAATGTTAAAAGTAATCGATGTAAAAAAAATCCTGTATTTTATTTATTTAAAAATCGGGCCAAATCAAAATGCACTCAAATCCTTCCTTTAATTGTTAAGGTATAATGCTTTATGAGATAATTTCTATCATCCAGGAAGATGGTCAGAAAGATAAGTATTTGACTATTCTGTGCAATTTACGTAAGGTTATTCGTCACAAAGACGGGAATTGGGACGACACAACTGTTGGTTTTGAATAGGAATAATTTCCATTCCTCACAATGCTATTATTACTTATAATTTTATGACAAAATTTTCAAAACATATTACACAGTATTCATCATATAATGTATATAATGTTTTTACTCTTTGTCCTTTCAACACCTTAATTTGTTTTTAAATGATATGTGGCACATAATATGTAACACACACATTCAGCCGGTTATATATTATTCTTCACCAGAATAATATATAACTTTATCGAACATGAAATACTAGTAATCTTCCATGAAAACATATTTAACAGAAAAAAATTCCTCAAGGAAGTCAGTATATAACTCAAAAATGTTTCTTTTCTTTGCCGCAGTTTTAGTAGACCAAGAGCCAATTTTTTTTTTTTCCGTTTATGAAAGAAATTATTTATTTCAAATGGGTCTGCAGATTGGTAATTTGCATTGCAGACCTTGTTCCTTCCCCTGCAGTTGGTACTGCTTTTTAGTGCGGCAACATATAGGAAGTTACCTTTTGGGCACAAAATTTTTGCCCCGTTCCCTCCTTAGAGGACGCTTTTGGGCCCTTTTTTTCCAAATTTTTTTTCCAGGCCATTCCCCTGGGGTTTTAACTTTTCACATAATCATACGGCATGTAAATTATATGCATTATGAAAATTCTCCGACTTGGACTGGGATAAAACCCACAAATTTGGCTGTTTCAGGTTAGTGCCTAACCATTTACACCACTCAGCCGGCTAACAACATAAACTAAATATAATAGTTTGTGCAAATTGGAAAGAAAATTAACTCCAAATTTTGATTCATTAAATGAAACTCAGCGTTTATTATTAACAATAAGAATCATGCATTGGAAATGCTTTCAAATACAAATTAAAAATCAGAAATAAATTGGATATACAGCTTTGAGAAGTAAAGCTTTTTCAATAGTGGTCGTTCATTATCAAGCGTTGAAATTTGGACAAACTTTGAATGCAGACACATTTACTGTGAACAATTAGATCGATAATAAATAAATCTTTGATTGGAACGTACACAGCCCTCATCAACAGAAAAGGTGTTATTCTGGGACTCGATAAGTCAAGACCACACTGTAAAAGATAAACACTATAAAACATTAAGGATTTGAAATGGAACGTAATGCCCAATCTTCATACTTGCCTGATATTACACTACCGGATTTCTATTGATTCCGATCGGTACAACCTTTCTTAAGGTATCCGAATAGGTTGAAAATGACCAAATTCGGTCAAGACAGATATTTTTGTTTTTTATGTTGTTGAATAGAGCTATCGTTTGGCTTTACAAGACATACTTTGTTTTGTTTCTACGCTACCTAGAAGCAAAGCTGCAATCAATTGTATAAAGTTAGAAAAACCGGAACTGGGTCTTAGATCTACCAGAAGTCGGCCTTAAAATTGTTCAAAATCTATCATGGATAGTCGGATAACTCAAAATGTTACGAGTGTATTTCTTTAACACTCTTTTGAACTTGATATTTATGTTTTTTTCTAGAGAATGTACTAAAATATTTCTTATTGAATGAATAACTTTTGAGTTATGGCTTGTTATTTAAATAATGGTCTCATAAAAAATGTCACATTTCTTATGATGTTACTCAATTAGCTCTAAAATTTTCAAATTTTAATAAAGACATTAAAATTTTAGGACATATTTCAGATAAATTCATCTAATTTGTTTTAGAAATACTTTTATTAGTATATGTTTATTTCTTTTTTTCTCTAACTGCTTTGAAGTTTTCAAAATATTGCTAAAATTTCACTTATAATTGTGATTTTTGAAAAATCCGGATAATTTATTTTAAATATTGTTAGTTAAATAGTAGTATTTATTGGTATATGGAGTTCTATAAAAAGCATTCATAATGTTTAATATGTTATTGTGGTAAAAAGTACTTCGAACGTGTTCGGATACCTTAAATGGCAAAAAAAAACTTGAAAATACGGATGATGTCCAGAATACCATCTCCAAATAGATACAGTTAACTAAAAGTTGTTCTACAGTTTTTAATAAATCCTTTCTATGTTTGGAAAAAAATTGAAGCAAAAGAAATATGATTCTACTTTTTGTTAAAATGTAATACAACTAAATAAAAAACATACTTAAAACGAATGAAAAAAAAACCTGAATTTTGCAACCAAAAAATATTTGAATTTTTTGAACTCCATTTTTATACAATTATTTAAAAAAATTTTAATTTAAAAAAGAAATAACTGTGATTGGTTTTGGTGGTATTATATATCTACATAAATTTTTAGCAGCATGATGTTTCATTTCTAATACTAAGAAGGCTTTATTAATTTCTAGAGAATAAATTCTTATAAATTACTAGCAGTGAAATTATGAAACGACTAAACAATTTAAATTATTGGTTTTTTGTCTAAGTTATTTTATATATGAATTGAATTTAAAATTACTAGCGCTTTTTATTACGTTAGTAAATTGATTTAGAGTACTTAAATGTGACATTGAGATAATTTAAATGCTTTAATTTTACTTCTTAATCCATCTGTAATTTCACTAAATGCAGAACACTTTTCCGCTGAATTTTTAAGTAACTACAGCAATTACAAAATACTCAATTTATTTTCCTTTCCTATCTTATAAATTTCCAATAAAAACGAACAGTAAATCTTTATAAAAAAAGGGAATAAGTAGAATTTATATATAAGACTTAGATTTCAACTAGCAGATTTTCTAGTGTTGTCTCGCAATGAATTTTAAGGTCATTCAGCTTGCTCAAGCCTAATTTTCTTATTTAACACCATATTAGCTCATAAAAAAGTATATATATTCATAACTAGGAGGTCTTGAATATGCATATTTCATAGTTAAGAAGTAAAAAAAATGGTAAATGTTTCTGATGATAATTGTTTATTTCGTCAGTTTCTGAACTTTTCCCTCTAAATAACAAAGAGCATAGGGAAACACATGATACAAAGAACAGAATAATTCACATGAAAGATACGAAAACCAATTTCCACACGGAAAAAAAATTGAATGTTATTTTTTCCACACTTTTATTCTATTGAATGTTTACAGCTTGTTATGCTTCAGGAAAGCTGAACTTAGGCAAGTATTTATTATTTAGCAATCTGAGAGAAGGATATGTTCAAATAATGAAGATAGCTATTGAATTAAGCGTTGCGTATGTATACTTCAACTACATATTACACTGTCTTGTTCATCTATAAAAACACTTCATTGTTTTAAGGATAATATTAGTAAGAAAAAAAAATTATTTCATTGTTGCTTTTTCTTTCTTTGTTGTTGAAGAATTTTCAATTGACTGGTTTTCAATGCTTAGGAACAACAAAGTGTTCTCTACAATAATATTCTTACCCCATCTGAATGATTTAAGGTATCCGACTACGCTTGGATCCGTGATTTTGCAAAAGCGTATACATGGATAATATTTAGGATATTTAGTGTCACTTAGATTAGAAAAAGTATATAAAATTGTTTTAAGAATAGTATTACAATAAAAATGATTTAATTACAATATTTTGACAAAAAAGGAACATAGAATGACCCGTTTTCAAAATAGTCTCCTTTTGTGAAAAATGCTTCTATTACAATGATATTTTGCCTGTATATAGCTCAGACCTCTATACAGAGGCTCGACTAGAATTGTTGAAATATATAACTTAGAAGTGGGTTTATCCATGTTTTACGACAACAAAGCTGATAAATTTTAAGTAAAAAACACTAATAATTATTTCAATGGGTTGTAACCTAAAATAATGTAGATTTTTCAAATATCATAGTTGGCCTCTGTACAGAGGTTGAGAGTATACAGTAAAATATTATTATAATAGAGTATTTTTACAAAACAGAATCTGGTAAAAGATTTTAATTCTCTATTCATTTGCCAAAATACCATGATTTAAATAATTTGTCAAATGAAATCCTTAAAACAATTTTATCTAGTTCTAATATTAACTAAATATCATATAAAATATATATATATACTTTTTATCTTAAGTTAGCCACATAATAAAGGACTGCCTGGCATTGAATTGAATTTGAATTTGTAATATTACTGATGATGTTAGATATTTAAACTTTAAAATCATGACAGATACAGAACATGTATTTTTAAATATGTATCACATTTGTACTTGGTAAAACATGTATTTTTTACCCTCTCATTTTTTTCAGCTTTAGTACAACATTAACCAGTGACTCCAAGTTGATATGTTGTAAATAAATATTATTTCACACTTTCTTTTTAGTTGAGCTATATATATATATTATATGTATTATATATATAATTTTATATAATTATCTTAATTTCAAACTCTTTAATTTTATTTCCATTTTTATTATACTTTTTGTTAAGTGCTACATTTCAGCCCCTTTACTTCATTTAAATCTGAATTAGGTCCAAGCATCTGGCAATAACTTTTTATTGCACTCAGATTTAGCGGCTTTCATTTGTAAAAGGGCCTTTTGTGTTAAGTTTAACCCATTTATATGATTTAGAATTATTCCTATCGATTTTTTTCTATTGGTTTTTGCTCAGTGTTATTTCATGTGGGAAAGTTTAGCAAAACTGTTCAACCTACTTTTATAAAATTATTTTATATATTAGCTGCCCTAAGTCAGAAATTTTTAAACGCAGATCCATTTATAATTTTAATCTCCATTACTCTATTCCTTCATGGGGATTTTTCTAAAGTCATGTGTTTCAATTTAGTTTGATATTATCTTCTTGTTTGTAGAGATTGGCCCATATAATATATGTACATAGGATGTTTTCTCATTTCAATCCGTGAGTGGGTTGTTTTAGAACTTTAAAAAATCATTCCAGGCGAGCTAAAATTTTGATTTTTTTGTCAATGCTATCGAGGTTTAGAAAAATCCAGCTGGTGATGGTTTAAGGATGGTCTGACCACCTCTTTTTTTTTTAAATTTTAAATTAATTTTATTATTATTTTAAATATTAGAAAAATTATTCGACATTTTAAATTATTTTTTAGTATAATTTGAATTCAAAAATTGCTTTTTCCCCCCAAATTTTTTAGCATAAAAGAATATAAGAAATATGTGAAAATTAAATTTTTCAAATTTCCACAGTTGGATTTAATTTTTTAATAATTATTTTATAAATATGATAATTTTAATCATTAAACCTTTTTTTATATTTTTGGAAATGAAAACCCCAATATATTTAAAACAAATTTTTGGGCAAATTTGGGGAAATTAATTTTTTATATTTGGGGTTTGTTTTAATCCCATTTATATTCCCTCTATGTTTGTTTAAATTCCATGTTAAAATTTTTTTCCTTTTTTCATTAAGGGGAAATTTGGCCCAAACAGTAACCCCTTTTAAAATTTGTTTCATTTTGGCGAACTAAGTTGGCGACCAATTTCTAATTCATACCATTTCCTTCATTGGTGACATGTTTGGCGGTTCGGAACCCTTTTTGGAAAATTCTTTAAAAGTAAAAATGTCCTCCAACTAGGTGTAGTTAAATTTGGCCCCAGAGCTGAATTTTGAATTTCTGTCGCGCCTATTAAAAAATCCGCGGTGGCGAGAGGGGGATTAACCGGGATATGGTTGTTTTACTAAAGGAAGGGGTTGGTTTAAGCTTGTGAATAATTTTTCTTAGTTTTTTTAAAACCCCAAACTTTATTTTTTTATTAAATTTCAAAGGTTAAAAAATTTGGATTTGACTTTTAATTTATTTGTGAATTTAAAATTTAAAATTGGATTTTAAAAAATTCCATGTTTAAAAATGTTTATTTCTTTTGTTTTTGTTTTTTTACATTTTAAAATCAATAAACCTTAAAAAGGTGTTGTTTGTAAACAATATATATTAAAATGTGAAGAAAGTATATTTACAAGTCTTAATGCATTAATATTAAAATTAATTTAATAATTATATTGCAATTCATTGTGTCAGTTTTATTGTATGAAAATTTTCATTTCTTTTTACTCCTATTTTCAACTAAAATCATACTTTATATCCATTAATATTTTACTTGAAAAAATAATTGATAAAAATAACCATTGAATTGTACAGCGTATTTTGATATTAGTTACAACGAAGTATAAATATGCTGTTTCTAATTAATATACTAAAAAGGAGTCTGAAAAACCTCTTAAAAATTATACTCTAATATTTATATACATTTCTATCTACTATATATCGGCCATATGACGAGCGTTGAAACATTACTGCATACATTAGCAACTATTCAATCCGTATTACAGAATTCTGGAACTAAAGGGCGAATCCCTATGTTGCTATAGCAACCAAGCATAGAGTCGTTATAGATGTAATAAAATAAATGCATTTTAAATGTTTAAAACTGTTTGATTTCTTTCGGATTCATATAACTCATTCTAAAAAGTTTTTATGATTTAATCCATGTAGCGTATTTTTCAGCCTTTTTTTATTGTACATATCACATTAATGATTTATTTTCGTTTAAACAAATCAACGATCTGAATGACTGTGCCTAAGCAAAATATTTATTGTAATATTGGCTTCCAAAATTTCTGTGAATACTATTTGATATATTTTATATACAGACAGATCAAAATCCTGTTCTGAATTCTTCTAATACGACTAACTCTAACGGAGGGGAAAAAAAGAAAAAGCATTATTTTAGTGTAATCCAAAACAATCTGGAAAATGAAAGATGAATGGTTAATTTGTGTACTACTTTTCAGAATATATATTAAAACTACTTCATGTAAATTCATGAACCGTATAAATCAATATTCGATATTTCAACAAAAAAATATGATTAATTATTAATTATGATGCATATTACACACATATTTGGGAATTTTACTTTACATATAAATACCAATACTTTATTATGTGACTCAAGAAGAAAAATGATTTTATTTAGGGTTGGTTGCTACTCTCTATGCAGATTTGTACTCAGTAAAAATCTCATAAACTAATAATACAAATACAAGAAAAAATTTTTAATTAAAAGAACCAATCATACTGAAAATATGAAAAAAAATGTCCCTCTTGACTAAAATAGAACAAGAAGTTTATTTATATCCCTGCACTTCTAAGCCCAATCAAAGGATAGGTTTCATTCAGTGACTTTATGCTTTTATTTTATGATGCCACAACACTATGTAATTAAATCACCCTCATTACTTAACAGTTACTTTTTTATAGCTTTAGTATTTGCATTAACTTGTTTAAACTAAATAAAAAAAAGATTTTATGAAATACCCCTACACGCAGATCATTAATTGCTTTTTGAAT
>BMAV01018995.1:43405-60930 GCA_019973955.1 Trichonephila inaurata madagascariensis
TTTCATTAACATGTCCTTTGGGTTCTTTTGGGGCCAGGATTAATGGCAACTCTTTTCCAACCAAAACCCAAGAAGTGAAACGTGAATGCAAGATGCAAATTAGATAGCTTTTAAATATCAGAAGTTTCAGTAAGCGGTGTGGCAATTTGGGTAATGTTATGTCAGAGATTGATACAATCGTGAAGTGACGGCCAACGGAGGTTATTCCGAAGATAAAGCCATTAGGTCAAGGTGCATACCATTGCACTCGAGTAAAGACGCAACTTCCTTAGTATCGGATCAACGATTGGATTAAGGTAGGATTGACTATTTAATATTAGGACTTGCGATATTATTGGAATTGAGATTAGGTGGGTTAGATATTGATAGTGGTCCGAGTTACGTTATTTCGTTCTTTAGTTGAACTTCCACCTCTAGCTCACGCAGATAATCCAGGAGAAGGGCACCCTGGGGGGGGCAATTTCACAACATGTGCACGAGACAAAGTTTTATATTCCTTAGCCTGGGTTAGTATTTGAAATTTTTTAGTCGCTGATTTCTTAAGTTTCTCAAGAGACTTGACGTCGATTAGACAATTTTCCTGCATAAAGCAATGACGCAGTACTCTCAACTGGCGATATCGATTAAGATGAAACTGGTCACATGGACAGAGGAGGTAATTGGGATGACGTCATTAAACAGTTGTTACGAACTTCACTTTTTTCAAGCTACACAGTTATTCTCGTATTTTATTGTGTGAGTATCACTCCTTGTCTATGGCATAAAAATAATTTTATTTTGAGTCTAAAATCATTTAACCAAAATTATGTCTATTTCCATACTTTTGAAGATTCAATTCTCTTGTGGCAATATTAAATTTTAAAATTATTTTTTAATACTCTTACCGTAGACTCCATACCATAAATATGGATTCGGTATAGGTAGGTTTCAATTAATAATAATATCTTTTTTTCTCATATAACCGTGATCCACTCTATGAATAATTATATAACAATACCAACGGCTCACGTTAGATTTATTAACACTGCTATGCATGATTCTTTATTTTTTCTGAAATAAGTCAGAGTGACTCAGTAAAAAAGAAATTATGAAAGATTTTTATTCTTATGATAGTTAAAAATTATTATTATTATTATTATTATTCGAATTTCATCTGCATCGCTGTACTAATCGTCATCAAGGTCATCTTCTGATAGCCAATCGCCTTTTAACTGGTTCAAGTACCCTTCATTGTCTCTCTCTTTTAAATTTCTCTACAAAAATAACGTAAAATAAACCTATTGTAAAAAACATTTTCGTCATACAATAGAAATAACACCTACTGCACAGTGATGTAAATTTCTGTCACATGGTTTTGGGAAGATTATTTAATGTATTCGATATAATTTGCACAGAAAATAACAGAAACACAAAAAACAAACCTTTTTCGCACTCATTATCACTTTTATTAGCAAAAAAATCTTAGATCTCTCATACGTTTCTTCCAACCACAAAAATCACAAGTTAAAACACGCTATAATGATTGTGAAATTTTATTATTTTTTTACAGCTACGTTCTTTACTATGGAATAGTCGTGAAACCACCAACAACCAAACCATCAGTCAGCAACAACCAGCTTACTGTGCTCCTGTTTTGAGTAAAGTTTTTTGTTCAAATGTTATGATGGAAATTTCCATCATTATGCAAAGAAGGATTAATGTAAATAAGTATGAATTCTTAACTTTATATATATATATATATAGTTCTCTCTCTCTCTTATTTTCGCAAATAATGTAATATTCATAAGTAACCTCCTGTTCCTGCTAAGTTCCGTCCCCAAAATTTCTGAAATTTTGATAGGTCCCCTCTGAGCGTTTGGCTTAAGAGCTTTAGAGAAGTCACTTTCAGAAGCCAGTTAAGAATCTGATTTATTATCTATGAGCTATCGAGCTTAAGAAAAATGCACAGCTGGCTGTGTCGTTTATGATTGTGAAAACGATGAACTACCTTTATTGTTATAAGTATTATGAAGTGATTTTTTTTTCTTTTTTGCTTCCCACCTGCTTTTATTTTATTATTTTTTTTCTCTTGTCACTTCCTTTTATCTCATCGTCTTGGAAAATGGATGCAATAAATGGCAATCTTCTATAAATAGCTTGAGTGTGTGTGTTATTGGAAAGTATTTTAAGGTGACTGGCAGTGCATTCGGAATCGTGATTTTGAAAAAGCGAGTAAATGGATAATTTCCTGATATTCTGTGTCTGTTGAATTAGAGTGTACACATAGAGTTATTTTAAGAATATTGCAACTAAAATAGTTCATTTCGGTTGCCATGGAGACGATCTACCATTATGACTCACACGCCCGGCGGCGGGCGACTTGCCAAAAATAACTTCTTTTGTTTTCTTTGTATTGACTTTAAATTTGTGTCTTATTTTGTATTAATTGTAATTCTTTCCTTCTCTCGTGCTTTTATTATTATTAATTGTACCTTGTATTTATAAAAGTTAACTGTAATTGAAGTTATGGAAAGTTCTGGAACATTCAGTGGCAATATATAAGGAAAGGAAATATTCATTTCGTAGAATAAAATCTTGAGTTGTGACTAGTGAGAGTTTCATTGACTGGTGACTAGTGATTGTGACTAGTGTTGTGACTATTCATTCTCTTTGAGTATCGAATTCCATAGTAGTTTAATCTACGCGGCAATATTATTATAAGAAAAAATATTTAAAAATGCATTTTTTGGGAAAATGATGAGGAAAAAATGACATATTTTCAAAACATTTTCCTCTTATGGGAAATGATTCTATAATAAAAAGATTGTTCATATATATATATGGTTAGGGATGATCCCTTATCTACTGGGGATGAACTAAGATATTTGAAAAATGTGCACATTATTTTCAGAGTTACGATCCATTGAAATAATTGGTGTTTTGTTAAAATTTTCTCTATGCTTAAGTAATACAATATTAACGAAAAATACTTCTAAATTCGGTATAGAAGTCCTAATAATGTATATATAGGCAAAAAATGTTATTATTATACAATCCTTTTCATACTATGAAAAAACATGTCATTCTTTCTGCATTTTTGTGCCAAAAATAATAATTTAAATATTTTTTTCTTTTAATAATATTCTTTAAGCAACTTTATGTGTATATTCTAATTAAACTGACACTAAAAAAAAAATCCTTTTAGAGGCCTTTTTAAAGTTATGACATTTGTAGTATTGTGATGCTAAGTTTTAATTTAAAGTTGATATTTGTAGCTGTTTTGTTTCAGAAAAAATCAGCAGAATTTTTGTCACACGAGCAAAAAATGTGCAATTTTTTTCATCTGTTTTTCCGTTTAATCTCATATTTACAGATTCATAATTAACTTTCTTTTCACATAAGGTCAGCATACTTTCCAAATATAAGTGCCTAGTAGTAAGTGAAACAAGATAATTATATACGCAGACGTTGTTCGTGTAGGATATACGACAGCGGTCGCTATTAACCCGCGATCACTCGCGTGGGATGTTCTGTACACCCCACCAACAAGAAAAGTCTCCCAGAATTCTAAAGGGAATGCTCATAACCACGTTTTTTTCTGTTGCTGCACATTTTATGTCATTGAAATAAAACTTCCGTTCTGATGCAATCACTCTCACTCGGATGACTTTAACGTAATGGCCTTCAAAAGTTTATCTGGGGTGCTGAGAACACCCCGCGAGCTATTAAGTTATATTTTCGTACTCGATGCATCTAAAATAGGATAAGTTTCACTCTTTCCGGTAACATTTTTTTTTTCCAAATATATTTATATGCATGCATTTTTTATATAACATTTCACACACATCCGAAGTATTTTTTTCAAAATTTAATGAAAATTGCTCAAAACATTATTCTGTAAGTGAATACGTCACTATCGATGAACATTTGTTAAAATTTAATGATCGTTGTTCTTTCCTACAATAAATGTCACAAAAACCTGGAAAATGTGGTTTAAAACTATTTGCTCTGTGTGACTCAAAAACGTTTTACACTAAAAAAAAAAATGACGGAACACAGCCAGTCTGCTCTGAATATTTGGAAAATGATTAAAATATTTATTTTCTACTTTCTACTAACCTTAATATTAATTACAAAGTAAGTTTATTACTGGTATATACGTTTTACTTTTGGTTTATGAAAAAAAATAAATAAAAAAATAATGTATTTTAAAGTGAAAATTTTGTAGGTTTAGTTTAAATTAGTGTTAGTCTCATTTACATGCAAACTATATAGTAATTTTATTTATTTAATTCAGAAACATGTTACACTTTATAAATATGTATCATTATTGAGTGTTTTTTTTTCATAACTAAATACACACACACACACACGTGTTAAAAAGTTTGGGATGTTCACTACACCCCGCGAGATATGACAGTAGCAAAAACAGGTGCGAGTGAACACGGATTAAGATGGTTTTGATTCATTTATTATTTTTTAGATTATTTAAATGTTTTATACATAAAGTATGTGAGGTTCTCTCATCCAAGCCGAGAGAAGTGGGATGAAGGGTAGGAAGTCTAGCCAATCTCAAAATTACTCAATTTATTTATCACACATTCAGCAAAACAAGTTCAAGCAATCTAAAATAAGAGATGCACCCAATTGATTCAGTACATAGATACAAAACGAGGTATACGTGAAGTATGAGAAGACTTTGAATAACATTACACTCTTAAAGGTATCCGACTACGTTCTGAACCGTGATTTTGAAAAGCGTATAAATGGATAATATGTATGATATTTCGTGTCACTTAGATTAGAAAACGTATATAAAATTGTTTTAAGAATAATATTACAATAAAAAATTATTTAAGTACAATATTTTGACAAAAAATGGACATAGAATATCCCATTTTCAAAACATTCTCCTTTTATAAAAAATGCATCTATTAGAATAATATTTTGCACATATACAGCTCAGACCTCTGTACAGAGGCTGAACTAGAACTTTTGAAATATATAACTTAAAAGTGGGTTTATCCATGTTTTACGACAACAAAGGGGAGAAATTTTAAGAAAAAAAAAGCCGATAACTCTGAAAGTAATGTGAATTTTTCAAAAATCCTAGTTCAGACTCTCTGGAGAAGTCTTTACTTTATATAAGCAGACACACACACAAAATATTATTATTTTAGAAGCATTTTTCACAAAAGGAGAACATTTTGAAAAAAGGTTATTCTAAGTTAATTTTTTGCCGAAATATTGTACTTAAATATTTTTTTTTGTCATAATGTTTTTAAAACAATTTTTTACATTTATTCTAATCTAAGTGTCACTAAATATCATGAAAAATATCCATTAATGGACTTTTTTAAAATCACGGTTCCGAACGTAGTCGGATACCTTAAGTTCGAATCTACCTTCCTAGCTATCTAATCTCTAGTGGCCAATCATCACTTCAATAATTACAATTATCAAATATCTGCGTAACACTATCAATTTGATTAATATCTGATCCACTAGTAATTATTTATCCTATATATATATATATATATATATATATATATCCCTCTCACTTTCTCACTCTTTAATTTGGAATCCTAGATTATCTAAGACCGATATAACTTAAATAATCACGTTCTCTTCTACAGAGGGTTTGTTGCAAATAAAATAGTTTTGGAAGACCAAAGATTTCCCAAGATGTCTTGCTATTAGGAAGAACACGGATAGAGCCCTCACAAATAATATTTACAATTCTTTCAAAAACTAAGAAATATAAGTTATATTGTCCTTTATGTGGCTCAATTGAAGGATGCTTAATTTCAAACCATCATAATGCAGCGTTTCTCGAACTGTGGGGTGAACCCTTCTAGGGGGTCGTGATAAGTCTACGAGGGGGAGGCAAACATATTGAAAAGTCGAAAACAAAAAATTATTAAAGAAAATTATTAATTTATGGAAAGTAAACAAATGAAATACATTCTCACATAATAAAAAATAAAATACACATTTACTCTTACTTAATACACTTATAAATGTATCAGTACTGCACAATGTATTGTACAATTAATTTAACAATAATAAGTTAAGAAAAAGTTGAATAATTACTAGGGCCCTCATGGGTTTGTGATATATAAAGTTATATCCAAAAATTAACATTTATCTTGCTAAATTCTACGCTTTATAATTAATATCTTTATTGACGATTAAAAGTTACATTATTCGCACCCCAATGCCACATTTTTCCATATAGGCGTGCTTTTGTGATGTATTGGGGAGGGGATGAAAAGGAATAAATAAGCAAATTCTCTGAAATAAGTAAATCTTTCTCAAACACTGTCAAGTCCTTTTATTGCATTCCAAAGCCTTCGGAATAATTTTATCGATAGCTTTGCACAGAAAAGAGTTCACTTAGGAAAGACTTAAATATACGTCCAGGGTAATTATGGCTTTGTCTGGGCGAGGTGTTTATATACGCCGGTGGAACTTAAGATGTTAAAGTCGTGTTGTAGCTGTTGTGTCAAATTATAGTTTTATTGAATGCAATGCATTGTTTGTATGAATGGGGGCGATTAAAATTATGGTTGAATTATGGTAAAATTAAGGTCGCAAACAGAGAAAGTTTGAGAAGTACTGTTATAATGTAAAGATTTATACTTTCAAAGTGAAGGAAAAAGTTTCGTACGAATGATACCGTAAGTCAAGCGTGAGCAGTTAAATTTCCTCAAAGAGTTTTTATTTACGACCGGTTGAGAAAGTCAGAAACCAAACGTATAGAGAAAATTTCTCTATATTTGGGTTGAGATGTATCTATGAGCAAAGTTTCTCTTGCATGAAAATCGAAAATAATTAATATAGAAGCAATCTGGTTAACCTTAACTTGCGAGCTGTGATGAGAACTTCAACAAGCTTTTCATTTTTGATTTAAAAAAACTATAGAAAAGGGTGATAAGGTATAATTATCTGATAAACTGATTCTAAAATTAAATACACTTACACAGCTATAGATACGAAATTAGCACAATAGTTACATTGAATAAAATTGCTACACCTTTATTTATTGTATAATTTGTAAAACTTTTTTGAGATACAAACTTAACTAATGAATGCAATCATTTTAAATTGGTGGGGGCCTCCGGTATACTCTGCTTCTACAACGTGGCACTCGATACAAAACAATCGTCCACCCCTGTCGTAAATGCTGTATTCTAGAATTTTATGCTTACACTAATAATTAAACCTCACTTTGTTTTTACAACTATTTTCATTATTATCATTGTGCATAGTGATTAAGTTAAGATCTTAATAAACAGATAACAAGATGAATGATATGTCTGGTTCTTCGTTATTTCTTATAGATACAGGTCGCGTAGATAACGTAGAAATGGGGCATCCATAGGTACAAGCCTCACAAACGTTGCTGGAAATTACTTTATCCCGGGAGATATCGCGCAATAAACAATAACGTTAATAGTCACGCGGGGTGCCTCGGTCACCCCAATTCTGCTTTTATAATTATTTTAATTGTACACTGTAAAAACTGTAAATGTAGTGAATAATTTAATCAAGAGAAAGTGTTCTTACATATTAAGAACTTTTCAATTTTTCTTTGATAATTTTAGAAAAAAAAATCCGATCAACTTGAACTAAAATGTTTTAAATGTAACACAAACTAAAATGTTTCATAGACACTTTTCACTAACATTACAAAGAATGATATTTGCAGGCAAAACTCTCCTTCTTTTCTCAAGTTATTGTAGCTTTATTGTACTTAGGTGATTGACAAATAGCATGTTGAACTTTTTCTTACTTGTGTCTTTTTGACAGGTGTGTCTTATCGTACACTTGCTGCTTCATATCTTTTTTGATGTATTTCCTTAAGTAGAACTTGCAAAATCTTCTTTTCGACTCAAATGCTTCGTGTAAATTGCTTTTATTGAACTTATTTTCCCTATTATGATTAATTTACCTTATTTCATCAAATTCCTTTCTTGCTTGATCCATTTCTTGTTCTGAAGTTTCGATTTCATCCAATAGAGATCACAGATGCTTTATTTCTTTTTAGTATTCAATTTACATTTATAAATCGTAATGAGTCGTACAACACAGCAATCAAAGCCACGAAGTCGTTCATAGGAGGAAATGTAGCCTGTTTATAGGAAATATTTTGGAACAAATGTGGTAGCTCGAGAAACTTAGTCGCACCAAGTACCTTAAGACACTAAAATTCGATTGCCACTTACAAAAAAGAAGGAAGTATGTGACAAAGTAGCTGGAAGAAGGCTAGTCTGGACAAGGCTTCTTGCGAAGACCAAGGCCCACCCTTGGCTGTCCTGCCACTGAGGAAGTTACAGTTAATACAGTTTTTAAATATTAATTCACTAATTAAATTAAAAAAATGAATAAATAGTAACAAACAAAAATAATAGTTCAACACCATATATAGGAACGGAATTCGTTCGTTGTGTCCATGTAGCATACTGGATAGCGCGTTGCACACGTAATTCAAAGGTCTTGGCTTCGAATCCCTCCTGGGATGGCCTAATTTCTGAGAATATGATTTCGCTTTTACTATATTATTTTATTAGAATAATTAAATTTAATTGATGAATTAACATTAACAAACAAAAAATAGTACATAAAATTGATTTCTATTTTGTCACTCAGTATTGTGGTTCTGTTGTATGTATATACATATTTATATTAATTGTAACTATTTAATGAAAAGTAACGAAAATAAAATTTTTCTTTTTTGGACCTAAGTAGGAATTGACTTAATATATTTTTTTCAATTCCTACTATTAGCTCATAATCTCTATTTATTTATTTATCTCGGTTGAATTTTCAATCGCTAATAAAATACATTTAAAGCGCTCAATTGAGCTGAAATTTTATACACAGGATTACTTTGGATGACAATACAATAATATAATAATAATTAATAAAAATTAAATTGATTAAAACTAATTATTTAAAGAATTAAAAAAATACAACCATGTTGGCATCATTTTTGGCGACTTGAGTCAAAACTTGAAAAGGTTTTTTTTCTCACGTGTTAAAGTGTTCAGTTGAACTGAAACTTATATTGGATGACAATACAATAATATAATAATAATTAATAAAAATTAATTGATTAAAACTAATTATTTAAAGAATTACAAATACACACAACTACTTTGGCATCATTTTTGGCGACTTGAGTCAAAACTTGAAAAGGTTTTTTTTGTCACGTTTTAAAGCATTCAGTTGACCTGAAATTTATATACACGATTGTTTTGGATAAGAATACGATACTTTAATGATAATGAATAAAAATTTATTACCTCTTAATATTATGATTCTGTCCTATGTATATACATGTTTATTTTAATTGTAACTATTTAATAAAAAGTGGCTAAAATAAAATTTTTTTTGTTGATCTAAATAGGAAATGACTTTTTTTTATATTACTTGTTATAAAGCATTTTAGAGTACCAAACGATGTATAGTACATGAAATCTTTCAACTATTTTTACCTTTCATTTAAAACAAGAGCTTGCAGTTACTATAACAACAAAAGTATGAATCGACACATTTTCTCTCATGTATACATTTTTTTTTTGCATGTATAAATTACTTTGCACCAAAATATATTTAATGATCTAAGCAATTAATCTGTAAGTATTGTCAAAAGGATGATTTTCAGTTCTCTGAGTATTATAACAGTTAAGAAAGGAGGGAAAAATTAAAAGGAAAGCAAACATAGACTTAATTACTCTTAATTGCCTTCAACCAAGAAAACTTACGATTAGTCTTAAGCCACGTGGGTTTTTATAATTTGCTGTTCAAACTATGCCGGCGAAAAGCGAAACCTTTCTTTTGGCGACGGTACACTGCGTTATCATTCTTAGCAGTTGTAGGATTAACGGCCATTTGCGTTGACGGGTAAATTGTGAATCATTATCACCTATAATTATTTATAGTAATTTAACCAAGTTTTAGTACCAGAGTTATTTTCTTGGCGATATTCTGCTAGTCCGTGGGTGACGCTGTATGATTAGCTTTCTGCGTAATGTTTCACATTATTCTTGCTGTGGAAAGTTTTATTTGCAAAAGAGAAAAATCTTGACTTCGGTTTAATGATGATAATGGTGACGATTTTTCAGGATTTAATTAACCAAATATTAAAACTAGACGTTCGGAAATAGTAATAATGGCTTAGTCTTTCAGAAATCTGTTTGATTTTAGTAAGGATTATGTTTCTTTAATGGGATGTTGCTGATTATTTGTTACTAATTTTGGATCGAAATTATTTCGATTTTGCAATGGAATTCTCAAATTATAAGGGGAACGTTGAAACGAATGCACTGAATACCAGTGCTTATATTTTGCATTGTCCAAGTTTTTGTACCTCCCTCTGGGAAGGATACTGCGGGTCAAAATTACATAGTGGCAATTGATATCTACCTATATAGTTCCACACTAAAAATTGATATCAACTCCTGGAGAATGTACCAGGTCTGCAATGGTAATTACCAATTCGCTGCCTCATTACATAGAAAAAAAGATCCCGAATTGTATGAAAAGAAACAAAGTAATATTTGTTGTTACGAATCTATAAAAATATATTCAACTCAATGACATCAATAAAATAAAGCTCTTTCGAAGGAATTAAATACGCCATCTATTGCTTACATATTTTTATATCATGAATTTTTTAAATTCTATGTAATTTTCTTGTGGATGCGTGTTTTTGTACGTTGCGTTATAAAGCAACACGAGGGAAGTTGCCGATGGCCCTCGAATTTTGAAATTCGGTTAAGTGACGAGAACAACACCTATCTAGAACTTCTCTCACAAACTATCCCACCAATCTCACGGTATAACTTTGATCCTCGTCATATTTAACGTGCATCAATCCCTCGACGTGGTGGGTCTTCAGTGGCACTAGAACTTGAAATTTCCGTGGTTTCGAGCAAAGGGCCAACTTCTTGAAAGGAAACTGATGACTCCCCAACTGTCAAGCAGTTTTACATGAAAAGTACCCAAGACAGGACAATACAGAAGATTAAATTTAAAGAGTAGGTCAACTTTTGATCTCCCTTTGCTCAAGCTGACCAAGAAGTGATTGGCGTAGATCCCACACTCATCTCTGGCTTCAAAGTCCACCACACTAAGTGTGATAAGGACCAATGATCTAATAGTAACCCCGACTATGTCCAAACAGAAATAACTCTACATCACGTGTCTCTTTTGAAGGCGTGACAGGAGATCACGAAAAGGAGAAACTCACTCATTCCAAGAGACACTCCTAGACTATCACAGACTAGCAAGCAGACTGATTCAGACTCGCATCCAGATTTGCTTATTTGCTTTCGTGTCTACGATGACCTCTCAAGGTTCAAAATAACGAGCGTCTCAATGTTTCTTAAGTAGTAGGGTAAGTACCGGGTGTTTCAAAATCATGCACATCCATATGATAATCCTTGTTCCTTTAAAACCGAAAGGGTTGGTTGATATTTCTATCACTGGACGGCCTCATCAGAAGGAGTTTTGAACGTATAAGGCATCAGTTTCAAAATTCTTGTCAGTTATAGTCAGTTGAGCACAATGGGAGGTGCATGATGTTTCCCAAAGAGCAAAGAATAGCCCTCGTGGAATTTTATTTCGCTATAAAATCTCATTGCTGTGTGATAAATGCATTTCAGCCGAAATATCCAAGTGAAACAGCACCAAATGCATCATCGATAACACTCTTAGTGCAATGGTTTCGTGACACAGGATTGGTTGCAGACAGGAAGTGATTGGGTAGAGCGTGTATAGTGAAAACGAAAGTGGCAGCTGTGGAGACCGTTTTACCAAGAAGTTCATTGAAAAGACCGTCCGTCTACATAAACATCGTTACGGAATTCATATCTTTGCTGAAAGTGATGAAAGGTACTCTTGGTTGCAGCAAGACGGCGCGTCATACATCATGGGGCAGTGTGGAAATTTTAATTGAAATTTTTGACGATCGTGTCATTTCCAAAGAACTCTAGACACCTCGTTTACCGGACTTGTGAATTCAGAATTTTTTCTTTGGGGATATCTGCAAAATGTCACTTTCAGGAATAATCCCCATACGCTTGAGAACTTAAGAGTAACATCCTTCATGCAATACTGGACATTCATTTTGACGCAATTCGTAAAGTGTCAATTAATCTGGTAAAAAGAGTTCAACTGTGTGTCCAGGAAAACGGACATCTTTTTGAACATTTACTGTTATTTTACAATGTCTGACACCTGACAATAAAGTTAATCATTCAACCTTTGTTTGTCATTTATTTTGTTTGTTAACATAATTCATCTGTCTTTAAAACTCAACAACAAAGGTTAATGTGTGTGACTTTTGAAACACACGGTAGCATCCTCCGACCACCTGGACACACCGGAGGGTCGGAGAAAACTCATGATACGCTAACCACGAGTTTGTCACTGTAAACTCTAGGCAATTATGGCCGTCATTCAACTTTCAAGATATTTATATAAGTTTCATTCATGTTTTTTCATTAATATATTAACTGGAAATACTTAAAAAAGTGAAAGTTTTTTTTTAATGTGGAGTATTCAACGTGTGCGATGATGGTCCAGGGAAATCATTCTATTTTGTTAGTGTCCCTTTCTTTAAATATTTTAAAATTATTTGTTTAAATTACAAATACTTAAAATTAACTTTGTCGAAATGTGTAAAAAAACTGTATTGTAATAAATGAAGCTCCACATAAACCAATATTCAAAAAAAGTAAATTAAATCACAAATATCTTCTTACCACACAAAGCACATTAATAGTGAAATGAGGAAGTAAAGTTTTAATTATCACTAAACATAGCAGACAGAAGTAAATTATTCATATTTATAAGGCTTGTTTTGTAGCCTTCTTTTTACATGCACACCAATTAGAATTTCATACTTCTCAAAGCGTTTTTTCACTTTTCGAAGGCCGTCATTGTAGAACGTGGCAGATAGTGTCGAAAGATATTGTTCAAATTCTTGAATGACGTCATTTGATTTGCCAAAGCTCCTATTCTTCAGTGTTTTCTTTTTCTTTTTTTGAGTTCACGTAAAAGGAAAAAGTCACTTGAGAGCAAGATCGGTAGAAAAGGATAGGTTTGGCAAAATTTCGAGGCCGCAGTGCTTTGTTTCTTCAACTGCACCTCAAGCTTAATGATAACTAAGCTCATTCTCACAATGAAAATTAGTCTAATTTTATGATTATATAGTTTGTTGTTCTTTGGTTTCATTAAATAAGGTGCTCTATTTCCTTCATTGTGGTAGCGTTATTTTTAAGTGATGGTTTTCCACATTTTGTATCATCTGTGGCCAATTCTATTATTCCTTTTCTAGAGTCATTTGAGTGCTGCTAGAGTCATCTGAGGGGCATGTCATCTCCATAGGTAGTCATTTCCCCATCTTAGATATGCTGGGACCTCAACCTTTCAAATGAAGGAACTTGATCGCACACTGCAAGTTTCTTTGTTCTTCACATTTCAGATTTTTTCAACATATTGAGTCTGAAAATAAACAACATAATACATGATTAGCTGTATGTTATACAGTGTTCATAGGGATCAATTAATGTGCAAAACAAATTTTATATAGATACCTCGGCGCAACACCCCACGCAAGGTCCAAGGTTTTCTGTGCCCATCCCAGTTTTCGTGATCCAGGGAACTGAGAAGCATGAATAGATGCTCCGGTTAGGTAGCCAGTCTGAAGTAAAACCCTTATTGTTTAGTTTTCAAGTAAACTTAGTGTTCATTTTGCCGACCCACTGCGGTTACTTCTAAATATTAATTTAAACTTTATGATGTTCTTCTACTCACTTCATACCAATAAATGAAAATACATTTTAATTTGTATTTTCAAACCGCATTTTTCAATTTTTAGGTATATTCACCATGTAACGCATACTCTTTTTTTAAATGCAGATATCAGAAATGTTCTTGTGCAATACTCTTATCTGTTGAAGTCTAGATATAGTGTGTGAATGGATAACAACAGTAGGACATGGTAATTAAACCTAACATAATTAAAAGTATTTTGTAAATTGTATTAGATCTAAAAATCTAAAAGAGGATGGCACACACACAGAGATGGTTTATTTATTTATACGAGGTAGGGTTCAAAAGTTCCCGGACTAAGCCTATAACGTGAACAACTTTTGCTGTAGACTGACTACGATAGCATTTCTGTGTTGTTGCTTTCTTCCCCTTTTCTAAAAGTGGTTTGTCCCATTCAAGTAATTGGTGGCTCACTATGGTGTCGTATTTTGTAGGTGGATACATTCAGTAGCCGGCGAATGAAAGAAATTGCGTTTGTTTTGAGCATTGAATGAATATCAAATTAGTGTTTGCTTCAGAAAGAGTGCTATGGAGACATACGAATTGTTGAAGCATGTGTAAGACAGTGGTACATCATTGAGAACCCAAGCTTTTGAGTGGCATTGACGTTTCAAAGCTGGGAAAGTGTCAAAGACGATGAAGGCTGTGGACGTCCACAGGCTTACCGCACTACTGAAAATATTGAAAAGGTTTCTGTGGTGGCTCGTAAGAACAGGCATCAAACAATGACGGGAGAAAAAGAAAACAAGTGTTTTGCCACATCCCCTTACTCCCCTGATTTCACCCGCTGTACCTTCAGAATATTTTCAGAACTGGCACGTCACTTTCAGGGTCATCGCCCCTCAGAGGGTTCACCATCTTTAGGTGGGTACGGGTGTCACAATCCCGAGGTACCCTAGTGATCTTTTCCTTTTCCCAAGGGGCTTACTAACTTTGGTAAACACGGGTGTCACGACCCGGGGTACCCCAGTGATTCTTCTCTATTTTCGACCCTCCATCTTGTCATCCAATTTCTCCTTTTCTTTTTTTTCCCATCCAGACCACAGAACTATGAATGTTTGGCGCAGTATAGCCAAAACTGGCTCTTGCGCCATAAAACATCAAACTCATCCTCTTCAGGGTCGTCGATTCCAATTTGAAATTGAAATTATTAGTTCATCGCAAGCTGAATTAAAGCACATGATTAAAAATGGATTCCAGAAATGTTTCGATGATCTTTACAAGGATGGCAAAAGTGTGCAATTGCTCAAGGGTTTTATTTCGAAGGAGGATGTATATTTCAGCAATTTAATTAGTAATACTTTTTTAAGTTATAGACTCAGTCTGGAAAATTTTACATTCTACCTCGTAGATCAGAGTAATAGTGGTGGTGAAACGATGAAATAGAATTTGGGGATGTATCAGAAGGCATAATGGAAGATTAATGCGACTAATTGTTCATGTTATTCAGTAATGATAGTTCATAATGTGCATGTCATTTCTTTTAAATTAACAGTATTTAGATAGATATATATAAATCTACTTTTTCATGCCCGTGTTTTCTTTCCTTTTAAATATATCATTTTTATACCCAGCGTAAAACGTGCACCCGTACATTTCAATCTTATTTTTATATCTTATGTTACACCGGAATATATTTTTTTAGCAATTCATTTCTTTGCTTATTTATAAAAGAAACACAGAGGGTAAACTTGAACATGGGTTTTAATGTATTACTATAAAGGCTTTTGAGTTTGAGCTTTCTTCCAAATTAATAAACAGAATGGCCAATTTGAGGAAGAAATTAGAAATGATAGCACTAAAAGTTACCTGAAGTGAAGTACTTCAGTAAAAAAAAATGAACAACTCCTCAGTAATAACAATAATAGTTCATTGTTCCCATCTACCCATAAATGACATCGCCAGCTGTGGATTTTTCTTAGGCTCGAAAGCACATTGACAATAAATTAGCCGGCTTCTGGAAATGACTTCTCTAAAGCTCTTAAGCTGAGGAGTCATTGGGGTGAAGAGAATCTCTATAAGAAATGAGTGTGGAGACTAGTATTAAAGACCAGCTCCTAAAAAAACATTTTTATTCTCGTGGACCCACAAGGGGGGGGGCCCTCTCGGGAAGAATTTAGAATACGTTTTTGATTTTTTTGTTGCTTTTTGATACGTAATAATACTTATACTTTTGGCTACATGATATGCACAGACATGCACAAACACAATATTTTTAAATTCCTACTATTAGTTTACCCTCTCCCTATATATATATATATATATATATATATATATATATATATATATATATATATATATATATATACACACAGTCTGACCTCTATTTAACGAAACCTCTAAATCCCGTTAAAAAGTTCGTTATATGGAAAGTTCGTTATATAGAGGTTCACCTTTCAATATACTTTATAAATCCCATAAAACATATTTCAAATTCATAAACACTGTATATTAAAAAAAATAATTAATTAAACTTTTTTGTAAATTAATATTTATTTATTTTATGTATCTTACCCATAAAAAATATAAAAATAAAACTGCAAGGAAAACAGGAAAAAGAATGTCGAGGAATATACTGTATTTCCAACATTAAGAAAATAATTTTATATTAAAATTAATGAATTGTTAGGAGATTTTTTTTTTAATTTAAGGCATATAAGTTATTTTAAACATACATTATTTTTTATAATTAGAAATACACGCGTCTTTAAATTTAATTACTCATAAAATCTATTAATTGAGTTAATTTGTTTTTTTTTTGGTTTGAAAAGATGTTTTTTGTTTCATAATACACCTCACATCTTTGCAATGCACCGAAAATCCCAGAATTCTGTTGCTTTTAGTTAGTTAGGTACCTAATGAAACCATTTCAAGATTTATGATCACGATAAAATGTGTTAAAAGAGAATAACACATGAAATGTCCAGAATTATTTTAAAAAAATAAGGAGAAAAAAAATTGCCTCAAAAGAAAGAAAATGTACTTTATTATAGGGAGGTTATTTTACGAAGAAATTCGAGAAATGTACTTGGTTCTAGGAAAAATTTCACTACATAGAAAAATTCGCAATATAGAGGTTCGTAATATGGAGGTTCGACTGTATATATCTTGTTCAAATTTTCGATCGTTAATAAAATACTTTCAATTTATCCATTCAAATTCAAATACATTTTTTTATACCTGTTATAGATGACACTTGCTGTTTAATATGTACTTTTAGCAATATTAACTCATTATAATTAAATTAAAAAATAAATAAATAGAGTAACATGTATGAAAAAATAATTGTCAAACAGCATACATATAAAGGAAAATCATTTGCCGTGTTCCTGTAGCGCAATGGGTAGCGCGTTAAACTTCTAATCCAATGGTTGCGGGTTCGAATCCCACCTGGGATGAACTAATTTCTGAGAATGTGATTTCTTTTTTACCATATTATATTGTTAGAATAATTAAATTTAATAAATGACTAAATAGTAACAAACAAAAAATAGTTCGACATCATATATAGAGAGGAAAAAAATCGCTTTTTGCTCCACATCTTAATTCTGTCATAATTATATACATATTTATATTACTTGTAACTATTTAATCAAAAGCAACAAACACATAATTTTTTTTTGTTCAGATAAGTAGGAACTAACTTATCTTCAAATATTTCATGTCAAGTTTCGAAATTAAAAGGCAATTTAGTAATAAAT
>BMAV01018995.1:61030-71440 GCA_019973955.1 Trichonephila inaurata madagascariensis
CTTCCAATGCAGGATTTGCTGCATTGGAAGCAAAATTACTTTGTTTTCTATTACCATTTACAGGTCTAATTTTTTATTAAACTTCTTGTTAATTTTATATTAAGAAATCACTAAACGAATGCATTGTGGAGTTTTAATACATTTATAAGTATGTTATATCAGTGTGAATGTGCATTTTTAAATTTTTTTTTTATTATGTCAGAATGTATTTCTTGTGCTTCCTTTCAGTAAATTAATAATTTTTCTAAATTATCTATTATTTTAGACTTTTCGATATGCTCACCTCCGTAGGATTATCATGCTCTTTAGGAAAAGCACACCCCACACTTTGAGAACCGCTGGATAATACAATATCATTCTTTTAGCCCTAAGCGAGCTTGTTTGGGGCTAATAGAATGTACGTATTAAAAGAGAAATTTCATATTATCATGAAAAATGAATTAGTTTTCATCGATCAATTCAACAATCCATTTTTCATAGAAAAGCATTCTATCAAATATTCAAGCAATTTCCTCTTTTTTATTTCTTATTTTAATTACATTAGAAAATTCATGACACATGATAGTTACGTTTGAACATAATAAATGTAAATTAAATAACACATAAAGGCGACTTCATGATATAATACAGACACTGAATTATTTAATTTTCATATTAGTAAATGAATAAATTTATGCTTAAAATCTCTTATTCAAAATACAACATAATAAAATAATCAAAAACTGATGTGTTACGTGCACAAAATATATCACTTTATTAATACTTACATCCATAGCTTTCTTTATCCATTGTTTAATTCAAATTAAACACAAAATAATTTAGCTAATTAGTATCATGAAACAAACTAGGTATTTGAACTAAAATTTATAACAAGATGAAACTATGAACATAACCTAAATTGAATTTTGAAATTCTTTTCACTTGCACTTGCTCGAATTTAAACAATTCCCTCTATAATTACGTAACGAAAATCCATATTAAAATCCATGACCTTTCCGTATTTAAAATTGTGACGATAATCCTTTTGAAAAGTGTGGTATACCTTCTTTTGACTACTTTCAAAAATTGTTCTAAGTCTAGATAACTATACCATAAAAACAATTTAGTCTGAATTCACTCCTTTTTCATGTTAATACATTTCAAATCCACTTGTTCCTTTTGTTTTTTTGGTTCGAAGAAGAACCAGAATTCCTTTTGTACGAGAAAAAGTAAATACTTTACTTTTCTTTCAGTAGAATCTGTGGTTGACGTGTTGTGATGTATGGAGAGAATTGTGTAGATTTTCTCTACTGAAAACGTAGTAGTTCACTAAGCAATAGTAGTTGTGAGTTGGTAAAAGGTAGAATAAGCCTTTTTGATAAATGTCTATTTTATTCTACAAAATATTTCAAATGTAGGCCTTATTTTTCTTACTATCTTCTAAAGTCTTCAGGAAAATCTAATACTTGTTTTATCGTCAATTCTGCTGCTATTGCTGCTATTTGAAATTTTTTCTTTAAAATGTTTTTTTTTTTTTGAAAATTATTTTAATTTGGTTTTTTTTTTTACGCTCAAATATCGGCATAAAATTCAAAGAATAAAATTGAGTTGACTGATTTATCTCTCACTTTCTTTTTATTAAAAATGTAAGTAAAACCCAATCCATACATGTTTTAATGTTTATGGATGTCAAATTTGAATTTCTAACTGAAATCTACAAACGATTACGTGAGTAGATTACGTCAAACAATCTAATTAAAAATGGAATGTGTAACTTTGTGACTTCTTTAAAAATGATCATTTTCTTTTAGTTTTTATAAATTGCTTTAAACAATAAAAATATTTAAAAATAGAAAATGTGTCATGTTATTTGGTTTATAATTCATTTTAAATATTAACAGATTTGTGGTCAAACTTGAAAATTAAGGCAAGGTTCAAGGCAAAATTCAAAATGAAGAAAAAAAAATCTAAAACTGAACTGGATTTAAGAAAATCTTTTTCCATAATTTCTCATATAAAACAGCACATCAATAAAACACTATAAAGAAAAGTCATGTTTTCACATCCATGATAAACGAGTTTACCTCAAGAAGCATAATTCCTGCTTCCTCCAAAATTTTCTTACGGATAAGACGCCGCACAAAGTGTTAAAGGTGGGATTTACAGTGACATAATTTCACTTTTTCTTCTTCTCTAAGTGTTAACACTAGAACCGCGGATGGGGTCATTTTGACCCCAAAGCAATTTTGTTTTCGATTTTCTCAAAAAGTTACTAACGGTATTGAAAAAGGTTTCTTGACTTTTGCTATTTTTATACCAATAAAAACCTGTGAAAATATGATATGTGAAATATTTATAATTTTTTTTTTGTTTTTAATACTTATGCGTAAAACAGCGGAATAGGTAATTTTGACTCCATTATAACCCCCAAAAGTACTAAATTTGAATTTCAACGATTCCGGGATGGGAAAAAGCTTTGCAGTCCCTAAACAGTGCTCCCAACCCCGGTCCGCGGATTTTCCCCCGGGCGGATCTAATTATTGCATTTTACCAACTGAATTTAAATTCCCTGTTCTATACCCCAAAATTAAAAATATCTTTTTATTTTTTTTTTTTTTAAAAAAGGGGCCCCGAAGGTAGTGAAAAAAATCTTTTAATTTTTTAAAAAAGCAAAAAAAAAAAAAGAAAAACAGTAACTATTTTCCCTTTCAGTTAGCAGAGCATCTTACTTTCCCGCCGGCTGCCCTGGGTCAAAGCATTCCCTTTCCCAATTCATTGGGGGATTATCCGCCTTTCTCGGGGATCCGGCTCTTTGGGGCTCTTTGTTTCATCCTCCGGTCGGTGGAATGATTCCTCGAGTCAAAAGGGGGGTTTCGGGGGGGGCCACCCCAACCCCCAAATACACAGCTGCCGAATGCATGTGTGAATGCGTTTCCACAAAAAAAATTTTCTGTTGAAGCGGGGGTTTTTTGCAGTAACACACAAAAAAAGCAACGGGAAAAAACTGGGCATAAGGAATTCCGGGGGGTTTTCCTTTTCCCATTACCCCAGATGGAACCGTCTCATTCAAAGAAACAAGCTCCCGGGGTTTTCATTGATTTAACGTTATAGTAAGTTAAAAAGTGTTAAATCCTTTATTTATTTTTGGTAATGTATTTTTTTTTTTGAAGGCATAATTAAAAATTTAAATTATTTAAAATTTTTTATTTCTTTATGAAAAAAAATAAAACTTTTTGCTATAAATAAAAAATTTTTAAAATTAAAACAATCGTCCCCCCCCCTGGGGTAAATTATCAAACGTTACCAGAAACATGAAAAAAAGGGCGGAGCACTGCCCAAGATACCTTATCATCCCGTAAAAAGCCCCAAAAAAAAACACTTCGGGAAAAAAAAAAATTTGTAATAAACGAAAAGTTATCAGATTCAAATCCACATAAAATGAACTCAACTTTTTTTAAGAAATGATGGAACGGGTTTGGAAAGCATCCCCTCTGGAAGTTGTACGGGGGAAAAATTTGTTGAACAAACATTTTCAAAGAAAAATGGCCCAACCAGTTGCAAAACAAAATATTGAAAATTTTGAAATTAGTTCAGGGGGTTTTACTTATAGAGCCTATCCTTCGTTTAAACAAAAGGGAGGGAAGCTCACCGGGAACTGGGAAAAAAGAATGGCCAACAACGGGGGAACAGATGCTTTTTTTCAATTTTTTTGATGGGTATACACGATGCAAATAATTTGGGCTTGATAGTCGGCGGAGGTCCACCTTTTTCCGCAATGGACAAGAGATCAATTGAGAGAAATAAAATTTCTGTGATTCGACAAAAATTACATGATCTGAACCCCTTCCGAAAAATTGTTTTTTTTGTTTGGAAAAATTTATTGAAAAATTGATAATTTCCTAAACCAGGACCATGTATACTATTGATGAACAACTGTTTCCGTCTAAAGCTAGATGTCTTTTTTACTCAATATATGCCAAGTAAACCAGATAAATTTGGTATCAAGTTATGGCTTGCACCTGGTATTAATAGTAAATATGTCCAAAATGGTTTTTAAATATTTGAGTAAATATGAGGAACGTCCTGTAAACCTATTCCTCTTCGAATACATTGTTTTGTGTTTGAAAAAAACCCTTTTCAAAAAAGCAAAGAAAATAAAATACGTTTTTTTCAACTAAATCTGTCCCAACTTTTAAAAAACGAAAAACATGGTTTACCCAGAACAGGAACGAAATCGGAAAGAAGTACCTGAATTTTTTAAAAAAAGTAAAGATGGTTATACGATACGTTTTTGGGAGCATGATAAAAAACTTGCAGTTTTAAAAAAAAACCAGGAAAAATGATTTATTATTGATTACCAAATTTAATACAAAATAACCCCCCAAAATTAAGAAACAATTTTCTTTTAAACTCAAAAAAAATTTGTTTACTTTTGGACCAAATGGCCCCGGTTTATTTTGTGAAGATGCAGGATCAAAAGAAGGTGGCCAGCTCATGTTTTCTACAATATTCTTGATCTTGCAGGGATTAATTCATAAATTTTATACAAAAAAGTTACAGGTAAAGAACTCACAAGGAGAGAATATCTTCAATAACTCATTGTAGTGTTGTGTAGTGCTTATATTCACAAAAGAAAGTACAAGTCAGATACATAGACGAAAACGGATACTACTGAAGAATCTGCGCTGATGTAAAAAATGGCTAAATGCAAAGATTTCCAATGTAGAAACAAAAACAAAACTTTTCTGACTGTAAAATACCGATAAGTAGAAAGTGTGCAAAATATATAGAAAGAAGTTACCCAAAATATGCCTGAACTGTGTAGGAAATCTTGACTCTTAGGAAACTAAATATTTCTATTCAAGTTGCCTATATATTTTATTAACCACATATAATATTCCATATTGTAATATCTTATTATTTTTTGTCACTTATTATAACAATTTAATGTTAAAAATGAATGAATGTCTTTGCCAAATAATAACAGCGTACTTTTTAAGCATAGCAACACGGGTTTTTATTAATTGAGAACAATTTGACCCCACCCGCGGTTTTAGGTATTCCGAAACTGCCGCTATTCAGTGTTTAGGTATCCGACTACGTTCGGAACCATGAGTTTGCAAAAACTTATAAATGCATAACATTTATGATATTTACTGTCACTTATATTAGAAAAGGTATGTAAAATTGTTTTAATAATATTATTTCAGTAAAAAAATTATTTAAGGAAAACATTTTGACAAAAAATGAACATAGAATGACCCATCTTCAAAATATTCCCCTTTTGCGAAAAATGCTTCCATTATAATAATATTTTGCCTTTTTTTCAAACCTCTGTACAGAGGTCAATTAAATTTTTTAAATATATTGCATAGAAGTGAGTTTATCCATGCTTTGTCAACAAAAGGGAAAAAAAAAAAAACGCCGATACTTATTTCAATGGGTTGTAACCTGAAAAAAAGTAAATTTTTTTCAAAATCATAGTTAAAACATCTGTACAGAGGTTTGAACTAAAAGACAAAATATTATTATAATAAAGCAAAAAAAGGGAGAGATTTTGAAAAAGATTATTCTTTAATTTTTTGCCGAAATATTGTATTTAAATATTTGTTTTTGTCAAAATGTCCTTAAAACAATTTTATACATTTATTCTAATCTAAGTGACACTAAATATCACTAAATATCATAGAAATTATCCATTTAGGCGCTTTTTTAAAATCACGTTTCCGAACGTAGTCGGATACCTTAAAGTATTTGAACAAGACTTGGAACACAATTTCAGATAGAAAAGTATCAAAAGTTTCATATAATTTTGTAACACATTGAAATACGTATACGTTTTTAAAATATATGTTAGAGAAACATTCCATAAACACATTTTTTGGACATGTAATGATGTGATGTGAAAAGCTAATTTAGTATTCTTCTTTTTTTATATAAAATACTGTCTTTGCAGACACGGAATGTCCCCAAGTGGGATAGCAATAGCATTGGTGGCACCATCTATTGGCGTCTCTTGCTTCAAAACATTTGACGCATCAATATAATCAATTCACTTAATTTAGTTTATTCAATTCATGCTCCCCTTGTGTTCAATATTGCCCTGATTTAATTTTTTCGTGCGAAATTGATATTCAAGGGATGTTTTACATGTCATATAATAATTTGAAATGCGCGTTTACAATTTTCGTAACCAGTCAATCTATTTACCCTGCTGGGATTAAATCCGCAAACTTGGTGTAACGCAGTGCTTCTCAAAGTCTCAATATTCGCGACCCAATATTCAATCATAATTTTCATCGCGCCCCCCTCATACAATAACAATGTATTGTATGTAACAATGTATTGTACAACTCAATAATACTATACTTAGATGTTAAAACTACAATACGACTTTAACCTCTTAAGTGCCACCAGCGTAAATAAATGTCTCGCTCAGCCAAAGCGTTAATTTCTCAGCACGTATATATACGTCTTTTCAAAGTACGGTCTTTTCTGTGCACTGGTATCCATAAAATTATTCGGAAGGCTTCGGAATGCAATAAAAGGACTTTGACAGTGTTTGCGAAGGACTTACTTATTTCAGACTATATTCTTCTTTATTCCTTATTCTTCCCCCTCTCCCCAATCCAATCGCGTAACTTTTAATCGGCAATTTAAAATTTAATTCTAAACTGCACAAATTATCAAGATAAGTGATAATTTTCGTATATGATTTTATATATGAGAATCCCATGGGGTCATTGGTAGTTATTAAACATATTCTTAACTTGGTATTGTTAAATGAATTATTAATCATTGTGCACTGATACAATTATAAGGGGTTATATATCGGTGAAAGTGTTTTTTATTTTTTATTAGTCAGAACGTATTTTGTTTGTTTCCTTTCCAAAAATTAATAATTTTTTTTAAAAATAATATTTTGTTTTCGACTTTTTAATATGCTTGCCCCCCCCCTTGTAGAGTTGCCACGCCCCCCAATGTGGGCGCGTCCCACAGTTTGAGAAACACTGGTGTAACGAGATGGACACTCTACCACTAAGCCACCGAGCCAACAATATTACATTATAGGCGATGGAGTATGAGGCACATTTTACACCACAGAAAAGAAAAAAATAGTTGAATAGCGGGAAAATGAGAAATATGTGAATACATGATTTTCTCTAAAGCAACGATTCTCCAAATGTGGGTCTCCCCCTCCCCCTAGAGAATGTGATAACCTGCGAGCATATCGAAATGTCGAAAATAAAATATCATTCAGGAAAATATTAGTTTACTCTAATTTACTTGAATCATATATTACTTAGAAGTAACATATGCAAAATTTAATATCTCTCTTGATAATTTTAGGATTTGTAATTAAAGTCGCATTGTAGATTATCTCATCAAAGTACATTATTATTACATTGAATGAATTGTTATAGCCTGAGGGGGGGCAATGAAAATTATGATTGGGTCACCAACTTTGAAGGTTTGAGAAGCACTGTCCTCAAGGATAGCTAAGTCAGAATATAATATTAACAACTGGGCATTTTTTTAACCGACAAAAGCTCCAGGGATCCATTTCCTTAACATTAAGCATAGGCATTCTTATATGTATCATAAAAAATGACGGTATGCATACTAGCAAAGAGGAGGGAGCAGTAACAAAGAAAAATGACAACTCATTCAACATATATGCGAGGAGCAAACCGAGAGTAAATTCCGTCATTTTCTTTGAAAGGAAACATGGTACACTAGGAGAAAAAAAAATAAAAAACCACACGCATCTGACTCCAGGACAGCCAATAGAAAGCTAGCACTAACGACCAATAGCAGACGAGTCTCTCGTCTAATGTGCATGAAATTTCTCTATTTTTGATACTTCTGAAACCAACCATCTTAGCCACACCCACTTTCTCCTTCCGTGTCCACCAATCAGGAGACTCCGTATCTACAAAGGACATTCAACATTAGAACCAAAATACAGTCAGATATGGGATGTAGGAACAGTTTGCGTTCCAGTTTCCAATGATGTTGAGCGACTACACGGATCTGTTGCTGGTTCAATGACAGAAGAAGAGTCAGAATAGAAGGAATGATGCATGTGCAGAACGTCGAAGAGGGGAGAAAAGCCGCAGACTGGTGTGCCCAAGATTATTCGAGTACAAATCATGATAGCAAGAAGGTGTGTATTGACAATGTGGTGACCAATGAAAGAGCGTCTTGTTATCCGGTATGATTGAGGAGTGGGTTGTGACTTGTGCGTCTGTCATCTATGAACGCAATGAAACCTTATATGGAAAGAGTGGGTGGACTTTTCTAGGATACGGATTACTTCTAAAGTTTTTATGGTGTTGCCATCCACCCAATGATATAGGTGTGGTCATTCAGCATTAAAATCGAAAGTTTTCTTTTTACTTCTTTTCAACATTGTACCCCTGGCAGATTACTATTTTTACTACAAATGTACAAAATTGCCAAGTTGCATGCTTGAACAACTATGAGTAACTTCTGAACAGTGGAGCGGGAACGTATTCAACGCAACAAGCACAGAACATATGAGAAGCGATGAATACGAAACCGACGTATGTACTTACATTTGTTGTCTTCCAATACCCGCGCCATCAACTCGAGAACCCAATCATCTTTATCTTCAGTATGTAGGGTGATGCCTAAATAACCAATCCCGTGTTATCACGGGAAGAACTGATCATCTTCATTTGTTCTCCCCTTTAGTCGAGATATGGGGAAAAATCATTTCTACGGCTGTCTTCACAGTAATCGGCCCCCCCCCCTCTTAGTAGCAGCGAACGTTTTAAATGTCATCATTCGCTTCCACTTAAGGTACAAGAGTCGTCTACATATTTACTGAATTATTTGCTAAAGAGAATACAGTCGCAATGTTTGTGAAAAGCCGATTTTTCATTTCTAGCTGGCGTCGGTATTCCATAAATAAGTTTCTTTTAGTATGCGCGTCTTGGGTTTTGTAAAGGCGGGCATCCCAAAATGATTTGGTGATCCACCGGTCGATTGCGATTGACTTAATGCCCATCCTTTGAGGGTCAATTTTTTTTTTCAAATTGTTGATTGCTAGTGTTGCATATTCATAGAAGGAAGTCCATCAGTGGATGGATGATGAAGATCGAAATGGGTATTCCTCCTTATCCACGAATGAAAACATTGTTGTCCCATTGGACTTTAACCTGTTGCTTACATTGAAATTCGCCATCTTGGAACATAATTTCTAAAATAATGCTGAGGGGGAGCAGGCTGTGTGACAATTCCTTATATCAAAGGGGCCCGGGTCTTACCAGAGTGATTTTACTTCAAACTGATTGTGCGAAATACGACAAATGTCTCATTGTCAATGAAGGCTATGTCAAAAAAGAGTGCAATGTAATGTTTGTGACAAAAAAATGAATCATTCCATTAAATTTATCCCCCCCCCAAAAAAAGGAGCTCATATTTATTTTAAACATTTATTTTAAATGGAATTTTGTCTTTAGTATTTAGTTTTATTACAATAACAATACAAAATAATACTGTTGATATTATTTAATCTACTTTATACTTATTTCATTCTTAGTCACAGAGTTATGCATAATAATGTGAATCTCATTAAGAACTTAAATTATTTAGATTTAATTAAATTCACATGCACATAAATTTAGAACTTTGCATTATTTTAAAAGAAATACACATATCAAATAATAAAGATAATGTATTATATATACATACAGAAAGAGATGTTTTCAGCATTATTATTTGATAGTAAATGTCTACATTTAACAGAAATTAAACTTTATTTGCAAGAAATGAATAAGCAATATTGAAAATACAAGAAATAATGAATGGAAAAGAAAGTTGTATTAATTTTATGTAGTAAAATTTAAATGAATATTTGCATGAAATTTATCAGAATTATTTAGAGATTTTTCAGCTAACGTAAAAAGAAAAATATTACACTACAAAATGTTCTTTTTAATTAATCACATAATTGAAAAGAAAGTTTATGTTTAAAAATACAGAACAAACATTTGAATAAAAGTTATATGTGATTATCATGCGTCACAGAATTTAATTAAAATATTGCTAATAAATGACTAATTTAGATAAGATTATCAATGTTTCTAGAAAATATACAGATTAAAAATAAGATGTATCTGATAAGTTAAGGGGAGAAATGATTTACTTGTATTGTAACATTCATTAATATTTGTTCTTGATAAGTTATTGTTAATATTTTTTACTTATTGAAACTCAAGTAGAGATCAACTTAGATTAATACTGAGATCACGGAAGACGAGATATGAAACTTCAAAATTAATAGTTGAATGTTATTTTTAATTTTAATTTGTCATTGTACAGAAATTAATTAACTGCCATTTGTTTATCAGGCACTTTGAGTTTTTCTTTTACCTAATACTGATGATAGTAAATTTTTTGGGA
>BMAV01018997.1:45804-111958 GCA_019973955.1 Trichonephila inaurata madagascariensis
TTGGGTGTTTTAATATTCGGATTCATAACTTCAAATATTTCTAAAAACTAAAACGTGGAAAACATAAGAAAATGAAGTAGGGTAAGTGTTTTGGCATCACTTCACCTCAGATATCTACACATGGTTGAGAGAAACAAGATATTATTTCACCTAGAATCATCGGTGGCGCAAATACTCTAATATACTATACTCAAATTCTTCTCGTTTAAAGAATCGACACTAAATCATTAATAATTCATAGTTAAAGAGACGGTTATGGTTACGATTTCAAAATCTTAACTAAGATATGACAAATTTATTGTTTATTGCAAAAATTTCGTAACTTAATCTTAAGAATGCGACATTGAAATTAAAGTTTAATGCTTGATATTTTAGCTTGAATTATTTAGAAAAATGTTGCTCCAAGTAAGTGAGTGAGTGAATATTAACGTTGCACTATTCAGCCACTCGAGGTCTTTTGGCGACGATCCTCGTAATTTTGAACTATGATCAAGTGATTAGGACGACACCTGAGCTGGCACCCCCTCTCCTAACTTCCTCACCACGCCAACGGGCGGACGTTTGAGCCTCGACATGTATGCCCCTTCCCCCTACACGGCAGATCTTTAGAGGTAATCGGCTTGAACTCATGACACGCCGGCCTAAAGTCCGTTACCTTGACCGCTAGGCTACCGTGGCCAATAAATATTGCCCCGAAAGTATACTTAAAAAAAAAGTAAACTCTGTAAATAGATAAGAACATTTGAGCTCCGGCAGATTTAACGTGCGTGGAAGGAGTTGTCAAGTTGAGAGAAAATTACTAAAAATCGTGCAAATATTTTATTCTCTAGGTTTTAGGTATTCAGATTTGCAGTCAAGAATTAAGGATCCATTTTCAGATGCTGTCCGATGGCTGCGGAATCAGTGTGGTTTGTAGTTACAAACTTTTGGCCGGTGTCATGGGCTCGAGTTCTTGCGTCACTGAAGACCTCCGTGTAGAGGAGCTGAGGTATTTTAAATCTGTGGAGGTTGAATTTCCTTATGCTGGAATGGCATGGAAGTAAGAAGAGTGGGATGCCATCTCAGGTATCAGCCTCGTCATTTGAACAAAGCTCGAAATTGCAAGGCATGAAGCCGTTAGCTCTCGTGGTTCTTTAAAAGTGTGGTAATATTTTTTTAAAAAATCTAAATTTAAATCAGTTACAATATCTCTATTTGAATTACTTTCTTAGCTAGGCATCTGTTTAAATCGAAGTCCAGCTGAACAGATCCCAATAAACAGGGCATGTAGAATAAATAGAAAAAATAAAGTTTTTTTTAGGTGATTTTTTCTTCATATTTTTGTGCTTGTGCAACCTACCATTATTAGAGATCAATGCCAAGAATCACATTAAAATCTTATTAGTTTTACAGATATGCAATATAATTATGGCAGTGTTAAATTATTGTCCGTTTTTCTCATCATGTTTATTAAATATCATAAAAAAATGTTTAACTCGCTATTTAGATTTAATAAAAAGAGATTTATGTATAACTTATTTAAACGTAATCATTTCCCCTTTAATGTTTTTATTTATTGAGAATTGTTAAAATTTTAGTTGAACATTTCCAGTGTTAAATCTCCTCTTAAAAGTTCTTCTGAAGAAAAAAAAAAAATATTTTTTAATCTTTATGAATAATTTTGATGAGTTCAAAGAGAGAATCCCTATAAATTCGCTTTTTGTACCAATTAAAAGGCCCGATGTCCACAGATCTCCTCATACACTCACCTCCCATAGGTGTGTACTCTTGTCTCCTCACCTGTGAACTCAGTGGCAGCGGGTGTCAAAATCTTGTCTTTACAACACACGACTCCCGCGATCTCATTGGTTGATCTGACAGGGAACAAAGTACTTACCACCTCAAACACAATAAAAAGCCATCATATCTCATTTTGCTTGCTCCTATCTTTCCTATTGTCCAATAGCGGACGTCCATACCTCGCATCGGTGACTATAGATAAGCAACAGAGACAGGGAATTTGAATAAAAACACAGGGAAATTTAGGCATCAACGATATTAAATTTTGAGTTATAATAATCATGATTCTCTGAGTGTATGAATGAAGCATCTAGTAAAAAGAGGTGATGAAGCGATGGAATAAAAATGATTTATTAAAACTGATGTCTTAATTAAATTTGCCACTTTTTTTAAAAGAAATTCTTTAGAAGAATATAACACATCACCAAATAACTTTTAAAAAAAATTAAATCGTGATTTGGTGAAAAAGAGAGGCTATAAAAAATGTGTTAAAATAGGAATTACATAAATTAAATTTTAATATCTTTTTATAACAAGTGAAATAGCTTTTTACCAATAAGAAGTTTGGAAAAAATAGCATTTATAGTCTGTAAAATTCTTCTGGAGTATTAAATATTGTTTTACTGTACATATAAAATTCAAAAATAAATACCAATACTGTAGAATAAATAATTATCTAAAAAAAATAAACAATTATTGAAAAAAATATACAATTAAAAAAAGTAATACTGTAGTTTTCTTTATAAATAAACACCAATCTAATGTAAAAAAGCTTTAATAGAATAATTCTTAAGCTAAAAAATCGTTTTCAGAAATACTGTGCAATTTATGCGGGATAATTTTATACAATTGCTTTCGAAAATTTATTAAATTATTTATGCATTCAATCAATCAAACAAAAAATAATACATATATATTTAAATTTGCATTTAAATATTATTCTATTTTCTTAATTTATGCGTTTTTAATTTTGAACATAAAATTATCATTCTGCGGGAAAACGAAGTTGAGAAAACTTACACATATACTGGTTAGCGAGTCGTATTACAAACAGTCAACATTCTAATATTATTTATTCATTTTATTTAGTTGGTGTTAAATGTGTGTTTTTTTTAAAAAATATAAATCCTAAATTTGTCATTAATTATTCATGATTAAATTTATTACTTATTTTTCTATACATATATTTTAGTAGTTCTTTGAAGCTCGTTTTAACTATCGTTTGCACTTTTTATTTTATTTTATTGACTGTCGGAATAATAAAATAGATCGCTCATTAAAATTTCATTAATTTATAAGTGGCAACAGAAAAGAAACAAGAAATTGCTTGGATATTAGAAGATATTCTATTTCGTATTGATTACATGTATTTTGTAAAAACCGTAAAATGAAAATGAAAATTTCAACTTTAAAACCATTTTTTTTAAAAAGAAATAAAATGTATTTGTAAACAACAACAAAAAAAGGAAGCTTTAATAAAATAAAATCAAAATACTTCAAATATCTTACGAAGACTGTTAAAATCATCATTCATCCATTTCGATAAAGATCTGGAGATAAGCGCCGTGTATCAAGAAGTTTAAAAGGTAAGGTTATTATTATTTATTTTTTTACTTAGTTTATTAAATATACTTTTATATTATGCAATGATTTGTCATTGGATACTTATTTAATCTTTTTCGAACTAATTTCAAAGAAATAACGCCGAATATTTAATGTAAAAATTAGTTGATCAGACACGAATAGTTGATAATGAAATAAATGAATTGTGAAATGAGGAATTTTATGAATCATTTTTTAAAAGTATTAGAAATCCGTGTAAGTGGGAAAGTGTACTGAAAATTAAAATTTCTTTTGGAGAATTTATAAATTTCTTAGGTCCTTAAATTTATTCTGGTAATACGTTTTTTATCTTTTGGTAAATTTATGCATCTTTAATTTGCGAACAATATATTTCACAAAAGTGCGATAAATAGAACAATACGATAAATTTAATTTACGGTAAATTAATTTCTTAAATAACATATTTACAGACTTCATTATATTTTGATAAAAGATATTCCAAAAAAAAAAAAAATCTGTTTTTGTTGTTGTGTTGGAATCGATAGCTGCATTGAAAAATGAATCATATATCTAATCCAAAATGTAAGGAGGTTATATCAAAGTCTCTGCTTTTTTTTTTTTAAAAAAAATAGAGTTTATTCTTCTAATTTAGTGGTGAAATTCCTGTAGAAAAACTACTCTAAACGTGATAAACGTCTTGATAAAATGATCAATTAAGTCACTTATTAGGCTTAAGGATACCTACGGTAAGCTAGTATATTTTAACAAATGGATTTTTAATTAATGCATTATTGTAAAATATACATACATGCGTTCTTTTCTTGGTTTCTAAATTCATTGCATATTTAGGTCCATTATTGTCTACTCTTTATCTCTATTTTATATATTCAAATTTTTTTTTATTTATTTCAATTATATTAGATTATTGAAATTTATTATTATTTTTTTAATTATAAAAAGCAGTCATCGGTAATTTCTTTCTTTTTTTTAGCTGACAATCTATGTTTATAATTTCTTAAGTGAACACATTAATTTGTTACATTACTGAAAATGAATGATTCTACCTATAACTAATTTTGTTATTTTATTTTTTTCTCCACTTGTCCACGTAATATTTCAAAGTATTTAGATGTTCTTTTCCTTCGATTTCTGTAAGGCATTTTATAGGTCTTTTTAAAAAATTTTTAGATCATTAGCATCCAGATTTTGTGTTTTGTCTAGCGTTGTAAGGAAAATTATGAATATAAAGAAAAAAAGGAATTTAATATTAAAATTAAAGGTAGTATTATCTTAAATGCATTTGTTTTATTTTATCATTTTAAGAGAGAATAAAAAAGATTGCATCTATAGATACGATATAAAATCAATATTGGATATTATGAAATCAGTTCTTTCTATAAATTAGTAAATAATAACAATAATCAAACAGACTGATTTTAAGATAGTTCAGTTGGAGGGAAAAGAATGATATTGGTCATATTTTTATTTATTTTTTTTACGTTCATGATTACTGAGATTGTTTTTATGTGTGAAACTTGCAATAAATAAAGGACGGCAAAAGCAAAGAGGGAAAAAGTACATATAAGTACATATTCAAAAAACAAATAAAAGTGCATATAAGCGGAATGAGTGATTTTATATTTTAGAAATATATAGGAGGTGAAGAAAATAAACCATATTAATATAAATTTTTGTTTGATAAATGCATTTATTTATAAACAAAATCACAAATTGTTCAGATATGACTATCTTTAAATTATCTACGAATTTCTATGCATTAAAGAACTTTGTGTATTTTAAAATGAACCACTTAAAAATGAAGCTTTGTTTTGCATTCAAAATGTTCTTTATAATTGAAATTTTCGTTGCTGCTATCTTGTAATAGTATATAAGTTCTTTTTACTATGTGATAAATGCAATCAAACATAAAAACTTGATTGTTTTGACAATTTAATTTAAAATATCGCTTCTAAAAGAATTTGGAGACTTTTTATGAAATAAATTATATCGTAAAAAGCTTCTTTTCCCCCTTCTTTATTAATAACTGAACTCAAACGAAAAGCAATGCTGCGAATTATTTTTTATGTTTAATTATGAACCAGGGGATCTTGATCTTATACGAATCATATAAATCTTATTTCTCTCCTCTTATAAACTCCTCTGTACGATTCGGATCTTAAAGATTTAAAATTATAGTAATTGGCATAATATTGAAACGTAAGAAGCAAAATCAAAACTATATAGTTAAACCATTTTTGTTTTAACAATCTATTTACTCTTCCATAAGAGAAAAAAAGTGTCTAATAAAACATGTTCTTAATGGCAGCATATAAAAATATTTAAAAATAAATATTTAAAAATCAATTTAGAGATCATTACAATAGCAGATATTTAAAAAAAAATAACGAAGAAAAATTTGTAATTTAAAACCCCTAAAACATAATATAATGGCCAAAGGGAATATGGAATCTAAATAATGACCAATTTTAGTTCAGTGTAATTTGAAAATAATAGTTTTAACCTGCAAGAGGCTATGTTGTGTTAATATATACATATAATTAATTAAATATATATGATTATGATAAAATTTTAAAAAGTGTTCAGGTGACATCATTATACAATGACTGAAAAAATAGCTTCCTCGGTGGTTAATGATTATTTTAAGTAGAAGATATAATTAAAAAAATAGTTCTACAATAAAAAAATAGTTCTAACTTTAAAAACCCTGTTACATCAATTTAATTCTGATAATACGTATTTTTGTGGTCTATAAAAATACGAATAAATAAATAAGAATTAAGGAAATAAAAAGAAAGGCAGAGAAGGAAATGCAGATAGATCTTACTTCGAAGTATGAGACCTCTGCGGAATCGCAGCTTATGATTAACCAGCTTACAAGGCTTTATCCTAATATTCTTAAAGAAATAAAGAATTGCGAATAGTTTTTAATTAAGTTGACGAGAAAATTTTTCAAAAAGAATTTTGATCCAATCTTTCATAGATAATAAAAGGTCATGAGGTTTAAAATATATTAGATTCTTTTTTCTTTCATAAATTTTGGGTTTTTAAAAGCAGTTTGTGTTCTTTGCAGATTATATTTAGATAAACATTGTAAGATTTTAATGACCAAAAACATGATTTTTTATATGACTACAAACAATGCTTAAGCGATTGGTTAAAATATTGATTAATAAAAGTATCTATTGAATGTCAAATTGTTTGATTCTTCCAAGGAGCGGGAAAGATTATAACAAAAACAAACTATGTATAATTTAACACCTTAAAAATGTCTGTAATCTTTTTTTGAAAAAAAAGAAAAGAAAAGAAGTTAATACTATTTTTTAATTAAAAAAATATTGAATTAAGTGAATTGTAATTTCTTAAAAACATCTTCAAAAAATCTTTGATTAGTTTAACGTTAAAATTTTTTTAAAAAAGACTACACCTATAATATATCCAAATCCTCTACTCACAAAAAAAGAAGGAAAAAAAAAATAATAATCATGATTAATCTTTTCCGATTTTGTTATGAGTACAGTAATTGGAAATTTAAAATTTTGTTTAAAAAAAGTGCCCATTTAGCAATTATAAATATGATTAAAATAATGTTTTACTCAAGTTTTAATTAAGGTATCCGACTATACATTCGAAATCAGGATTTTGCAAAAGCGTACAAACGAATATTTCTTTTAATATTTATTGTCACTTAGAATAGAAAACACGTATAAAATTCTTTTCAAAATATTATTACTATAAAAAATTATTTAAATGCAATATTTTGGCAAAAAAAAAACAACAACTTAGAATTACCTATTTTCAAAACATTATCCTTTTATGAAAAATGTTTCTATAATAATAATATTTTGCTTATATATAGCTAACACTTCTCCAGAGAGTCGGAACTAGAATCTTTGAAAAATTCACATTATTTTCAGAGTTATTACCAAATGAAATAATTACCGGTGTTTTATTAAAATTTCTCCACTCTTATATAAAAATAACACTAAGTTATATAGTTCCCCTACTACAACTAAGTTATATATAGTAACCCTAGCTAAGTTAAACCCTACTAAGTTATATAGTTCAAAAATCCTAGTTCAGAGGTTCTGTACAGAGATCTGCGCTATACATAGGCAGAATATTATTATTATAGAAGCATCTTCCATAAAAAGAGAATGTTTTGAAAATAGTTCATTTTTTGCCAAAATATTGCATTTAAATAATTTTTTATTGTAAAAGTAGTTTTAAAGCAAATTTATACGTGTATTCTGATCTAAGTGGCACGAAATATTAGAAAAATATTCGTTTGTACGCTTTTCTAAAATCGCGGCTCCGAACGTAGTCGCGCGCGCGCGGATACATTAAAGCCATCAGTTTATATAGTTAAATCTTTCAACCATCTTTTGGTCATCCAAAAATAAAATTTGTTTCTTTTGAGATTGACGTAAAAGTTATACATTTAAAAAAGTATGCTACAGAGTTCATTTTTGAACGAGGCTACAGGACATGATTGGTTGGTAGGTTCGAGTCTCATCAGGGTGTAGCTACCGCCGTATCAATGATACGGGGCTCCCAAGCTAAGGAGGCCCCAACACGTGTTTGTACAAATTCGTAAAATATTAAGAGGCACCAAAGAGGGCCCCCAAGGAATCTACGGTACAGGACCCACTCAGGACTTGCTACGCCAGTGGGTCTCATAATTCTAAACACTACTGTATTGAGGTGGTGGTGAATGTTAAATCTTTAAATCTAACAATGCTGATGTACATTAAACTTCTCGTAGGAGTTGTTGTTTTTCCCCTAATATTTGATTTACAAGTTATTTATTTTCTAAGAATGAAATACATCAAAAATAAAGTTACAGACAAAGAACGTTTACTTTTTTAAAGCTCCTTTACAGATAGCATTCTTTTGTTGAACTTTGTACTACTTATATTTATTTTATACTTAAGGTATCCGACTTTGTATAAATGCAAAAGCGTATAAATGGATAATATTTATGATATTTAGTGTCACTTAGATTAGGAAATGTATATAAAATTGATTTAAGAATAGTATTACAATAAAAAATTATTTAAGTACACTATTTTGACAAAAAATGAACGTAGAATGACCCATTTTTAAAATATTCTCCTTTTGTGAAAAATGCTTCTATTATAATAATATTTTGCCTGTCTATAGCTCAGACCTCTGCACAGAGGCTCAACTAGAATTTTTGAAGTATGTAACTTAGAAGTGGGTTTATCCATGTTTTACGACAACAGAGGGAAGAAATTTTAAGAATAAAACGCCGATCATTATTTCAATTGGTTGTAACTCTAAAAATAATGTGAATTTTTCAAAAATCATAGTTGAGCCTCTATACAGAGATCTAAGCTATATACAGGCAAAATATTTTTATAATAGAAGCATTTTTCACAAAAGAAGGACATTTTGAAAAAAGGCTATTCTAAGTTAATTTTTTGCCGAAATATTGTATTTAAATAATTTTTTTTTTGTCAAAATGTCCTTAAAGCAATTTTATACATGTATTCTAATCTAAGTGACACTAAATATCATGAAAATTATTCATTTATGCGCTTTTTAAAATCACGGTTCCTAACGTAGTCGGATACCTTAAAATATTTTATAAGTCTCTCTCTCTCATTTTTAACTCGTTAATTAATTTTATTTTTAATGGTAAGGAAACAGAAAATGGTAAAGAACAGAATTTTCATAGACGCACACACACAATATAAAATATTTCTCATATACTATATAAGTAACTATGTAAGAAAATATATAATTATTTAAAAAAGAGATTTTATTTGCCTCATACATTTTTGCGATCATTGTTGACTATTTTAGTTTTATTTAAGGGCAAATTAGCCACATTCCAAACAATTTATTTTAAGTGCATTACATTAAATGCAATTGCATTGAATATTTCCGATTTAAAATAAAACAATTCAAGAGGCTTGTTGAAGAGACCATTAAATTATTAATTTGAAAAATTACTTTTCACTAAGCATTAAACAAAACTGTGAAAGAAAAAAAAAAACTTTCTATTGGCATATTAGTAAATGGTTTAGGTATAGTTAATATTTCAAATTTATTTTTTTATCCTTACTATTTATTTTATAAATTACATTTGTTATTTTAGTAAATAATGTACAATAAAATAATTTCAATCTTTTCCGTTAAAATTGGCAATTTTTTTTATTTCTATTTAATTTTTATAAAAAAGCGTGCACGTATAAGTCCATTAAAATATAAAATAATAATATAGGTATGTATATTAATAGCTATTAATGTGCCTATTATTTGAAAAAATAAGTACGCCTGTAAACGGGCTTTGTCCTACATGAAACGAAAATTTACATACAGTATAATTGCCTCTCTGATAAATAAACGGAGTAAAAATGGATTGCAAGTACTCGGGTATTTAATATGATAGTAAGATCAAGCAAAAAATTAGAAAAATCTATGTTTTCAGATTTTAGTTTCGATAAAATCAAAATACAGCAGCAGAAGAAATAATTAGTATGAAACTCATAAAATGGCTGAGAATACCCATTAATTTAATTGGAAAATAATTTGAATTTTATCTTTCATTAAAATAAAAGGTAAAATTAAAGTTTACTAAAATAATATACGTTTTTTTTTTGTTTTTTTTTGTATATTATCTTTGAAATAAGCTATTGTTTCGATCTATTGCATTAACACTGCATGAAGCAGAAGCAGATTAGGAAAATAATTCAAGGGCTAATCTCTTTTAAAATAAATTCGGATTTGAAAAATTACCAAGCATATATATATGCGTTTTATAAATAGATTGTAGAACAAAAGTATATGAAGGAATTTTCATGTTTCTTTCTATTTAAAATTTAATAGAGAAGCTGAATAGTATCTGATATAATTATTTTTAACATGTGTAATAATAACAGTGGATAAATTTATGAAAATATTGATGGCTTGATTTCCTAATTTTGTTTCAGTCTCGATATGCATATATATAATGATTTTTCGCGAATTTTGAACAGAATCGATTTTTTTAGATTAATGCAACGTTGCATAACTAAAGCTCTTAAATCAGAAGTTTTAACAGAAATCTTATTTTCCAAAGTGGATTGATAATGATTAAAATAATACAAGATACTTTTAAACCATGTCTGAACATTTATCTGTGTTCTTCACAACGATCTTATTAAGGAGAATGAAATAAATCTCCTCATTCATCACGATTTATTCCTAAAGCATATATATATATTTATCTGAGATATACAGGCAATGACTACATTTTAAATATTAACACGTCGCAATCATCATCCGGTCAGAAACCGGAAGGGGGCCCACTAAGGCATATCTGAAGCCCACTTTTCCAACGCAGCAGAATGTAAGCTATTGAGAAAATTTTCTTGGAAGATTATGTTTATTCATAGGCTTGTTCTCGACTTTGTAGAACCACCTGTATGGGCCATATATCGTCCTGAACTGTTTGCTGTTGTGGAAGAAAGACCTTTTGCGAAGCATGAATACGAACTTAAGTTTATTAAATCATTACTCGGATTACCAGAATTGAATTAGCAAGGAACAAGAGGCACGGTCTGTTCATGTTTATAAATTGGTGAGGCGGTCTTTGTTCATTCTTCCGGAAATAACAGAGGGGCTGTCCCTCTCCTCCTTCCACCAAACGATTCTCAACTATCGTCTAGCGTGAGAAGTGGGTGCGTGCTGGTGACATTAACTTGGCAAGTTCGGTGTGGATTTTCGCGCAATATTTCATGTCAAAGTGACAAAAACGACCTATTTGGAACTGCAAATTCGAGCGTATGTCTTCGCACGCTTCTCTTAGAAATCTGGCAAAGAGCACGCAAGTGGGGGAAGATCGTTTGTGAAGCCGAGAGCTCTGAGAAATATTCCTCCATTTTCCTCCAAAACGAGATTTATTATTAAAAGAAACAAATAATTTACAGTTTTAGAAGATAAGGTTTAATATATAATATTTTGGCTTTCACTAGAGATGCTGTTAATTTAGCGTATAAAGTGGACCGATTCCCAGCCAGCAATTTTGTAGCCCCGTTTCCACCAATGACTATTGGGTAGAATAATTGGTTTCTTTTGCACTTGGTAGATGAATAATCAGCACACAGATAGTCTACTGTACCAGGGCTTCTCAAAGTTTCAGTATTTGCCACCCAATATTCAATCATAATTTTCATCACGCCCTCCTCCCTCCATACAGTAATAATAATTCCATACTTAGATGCTAAAGCTATAATACGATTTTAACCTCTTAAGTGCTACCTGCGTACATAAACGTCTAGCTCAGCCAAAGCTTTAATTGCCTCGCACGTATACTTACGTCTTGAATAATATTTTGCATATAGTTATATATGTGAAAAGCCCAAGGGGTCATTGGTAATTATTAATATTGTTCTTAACTTAGTATTGTTAAATTAATTATAAAATACATTGTGCTGTACTGATGCATTTATAAGTGTATTACATCGGTGTAAATGTAAATTTTATTTTTTTAGTATGTCAGAATGTGCATTTTATTGTTTGCTTACTTTCAAAAAATTAGTAATTTCTTTTGTTTTCGACTTTTCAATATGCTCTCGCCCCCCTCGTAAAATTGTCACGCCCCCCCCCTAGGGGGACGCACTCCCACAGTTTGAGAAACACTGTATCATACACTGGAGCAAGGTTAAACAAAACTAATATTTTTAAAATTAATTTTAATTTTTAATTAATTTATGTATAAAAAAATCGTATATATGAAAAGGAATTTCCCGTTGAAATAGTTTAAAGATGTATTTTTATTTAATGCTTTTTCTTTTGTATGTTATGCATGTAAATATCATTACAAAGTAGAAAATTATTAAATTTCGAAAATAAAAAGTTTGTTTCTACAAAAAATAAATATAATATTGATGTGATCAGACCAAAAACTGAGTGTTTACTTGGCAAAGAAACGTAAGTATAAATTAAGGAGTGAAATATATCATAAGAGTTAAGATCACCAATGTGAGAGATGTAGTCTAAATTTTATCAAGCTGGAACACAAGGTGAAAGAAAACCACAAACTTAATTGCGTTTCTAATTTTGCCAAGTAAACTGCGTGTATTTGATACCTATATTTCAAGTTAATCCGCTGAAAGTCCTTTTAAACGAGGCACTAGTTGATTTATATGAGGTAATATATTAATTAAAAAATATTTAACGTAAAATAAAAATACTTGCAAATATTAAAAAGAAAAAAAAACGTTTTATTTTGTACTCAAGAAAGATTTGTTATTAGACAACAGTTTTTCTTGATTATGAATTATTATTGCTTGAGTATATAATAATGTATCAAGGCAACAATACTTTAACGTTTTAATAACATGATGTATGAACTTGGTACCAAAACCTTTCATTCCAAATTGCCTTGTAATATCAGGATATTTTTGCATTTCATGGCTATTTGTTGTGAATGATTTCACCTATACAATGTTTATTAACCTACGTCCATTTACTTTAATTATGTAATAGGGCAAGAACTTTAAATTATATGTTTAAAACTTCTCCGATTTTTTAAAACTACTACGCTTTTTATTTATATTTGGTTTATCCTTACTCCAAAGATCAGAGCACAAGCTGACATTAGGAATACAGATCCAATATTAGATAGTGCTGGAGACATTAATTCGATATTAATCACAACTTCTAAAAAGAAAATTTAACTACTGAAAATATTTAGCTGTTAAATAAATGTCTATTATGATATCTTAGAATATAACCAAGGGGTCTTAAATTAAAATAACTTGCTAATCACACTTATTTTTTCTGGCATGTAATTACCGTTTATTAAACTTTGATCTAAACTCGTTTTTTCATTGAAAAAGTGCAGCTTGGGGAAGCTAGATTCATCGGTATTATTTTCAGAAAAGCGATATTTTATCCGGCAATTAATGAATTTCACTAATATATTTCACAGATAAAATATTATCGGGAATCTTTGAGTAGTCTAGAAATATAATTGCGATTTAGAAATAATTTATGCTTGATTCAGGCTATTTACATGCTATTTATTTTGTATTAATAATTTTTTTTCTTGCATTAATTTTAAAAGCTTTTAATTAAATAAAAATGAGCCTTTAATTCTCTTTAGCCATCTTTCATTTACAATCTCGTAATGTAACAAACGTGAAATGTAAAGACGCATACACCGCTATACCTACTGATTTCACATTTCGTCTTACGCTAGTAAGACAACATGTAACAAAAGGTCGTGATATGTGACACCTACAAAGCAGGTGTGTCAATAATTATTATTAGAACGTCAAAAGTGGAACATTTCTCATGCGCATTAATAGGAAGTAATATTCGGCCGAAAAACCATTTTTCTTCTCATTAAAGTTGTATTCGTAGAATGAGTTCATATAAATATCCTATTTAAAAAGAAAAAAAAAATGCTCTGTTCATACAAAGTCGTAATAGGAAAGCAGGGTGGTACACCTCTTTCAATTTTATTCAACTTAGTAACTCGGAGTTAAATAATAATGGAATGCTGCTTGTTCGAATAAAAAGCAACAGGACGAACTTTTGCTGTTTTAAAATAAATCAGGGGTCTTCTTTTTGTTGTTCAAGTTACATGATTTTTTTCACCCCCAAAATTTAATAAATTAAAGTAATAGATAAAATTACAATGACTTCTTTTTCAACTAAGACAATATTTTTTAAAAATGGGGGAAAAAATCCTGTGGAAAAATTGGATAGAAAGTCAGTTTTATAAATAGGAGTATAGAGATAGCATTAGTGGATATACTCTTGATCTTTGCAGATATTCCTTATCAAAATAAATATCTAATTTAGTAAAAAGATAATCGTTATATAACTGCTGCAGTTGCAAGATACGGTCTTATTTTAGTTCTGAACTTTTTATTTCTACCTTTCTGTCTTGGACAAACAAAAGCACTGGACACTCGCATAAACAACAATTCAATGTTAAGAATTAAAAAAATATAGAAATAAAAAAAGAGAATGCGGTTTTACGATTATGAAACATAAGACTTATAAAACGAACTTCATTTAATTAGATTTATTTACCGTAAAATCCGGCATATAACGAGCACCGGAGTATAACGGGCACCTATACTTTCAAGATGCATTTTTTAATTTAGAGGTATATTCGTCGTATAACACGCACCTCCTTTTTTACGAAGGAATCTGCAATGTACGTTAGCAATTCTATTATGTTTTGAAGCCGTTTGTGAGAGGTATTATCCAAGAATTTTGAAAAAATAGTGTATTTTTTTTAAAAAAAAAACTACCCTTTAAGTTCATAAGGTAGAACACTTCTTTTAAATATAAACAGTATTACTATCTTTGAAGAAGTCAAAGTGGTTTTTTTTTTATGCATATCTCTTCTTTTATTTTTGAAACTATCATTTTTATACCTGGCGTATAACGCTCACCCCTAAATTCCGATCTTATTTTTTGCGTTAAAAATGCGCGTTATATGCCTTATTATACGGCAGGGGAATTTTTGAGAAGCACAAGAATTTTCTGACTAAATCAAATATTTCCACATAATTAAAAATAAGTATTTATAAAACGGTTTTTATGGAGGGAGATCAAAAGTATTTTCTAGGGTAAAGAAAGCTTTATGAAATTATTTAAGGAAAATAAAATGCAAAGCTTTTTCTTTTCTTTTTCCTGTAAGTTATTCTTTTCATCTTGGATGTTACATCAGGGATATTTTTTATCAATTTCATTTCCATAGCCTTTTTAGTAAAGATATAAATCGTAACTTCAATCGAACTCTACTCAATGCAGTTAAGCAGATATTAAATAGTAATATGTCTTGAAAAAATATGTTATTAATATGAAGCTTAATTCTTATCTAAAATATATTTTGCCACTACTCATTTTTGAAATTTTGAATTTCTTATATATATAAAAGCAACTCTTCACAGATTAAAAAATTTCGTTCCAATCACATTTTCCAATTAAATAAATATTTTATAAAGGATTAATCCTTGCCTTAAGAATTAAGCTTATTCAATTGCTCGGTTTAAATTTCAGCAAAATTGTCAAGAGCTCTTTAAAATTAAATTGTTGAAAGTACAGCTGTATAATTCTTTCTCTCATCAGTTTGTTTCTTTAACCTATTTGAAGACGTTTTGTACGAGAATAATTTTATTATTGACAGCCATTCAATCGCATATGATAATACGAATACTTTTAAAGTTCGCTATTTTAAAATGTATTTTTTTCTACGGAATATTAAAATCATAATAGTTGTACTTAAAAATAAATGCATGGAGAAAAAGTAAAATAATGATTCAGACAGTTCAAATCTCTATAATGTTTACACAGGAAGGGAAATAAAGTATATTTAATTTTTTGAATGAGATATTATTGCAAAATGATTAATGATATTTGAGCCCATGTACATACTTTTTAAATACAATTCGGAGACCCGAACAGAGATCAAGATCTTCCCTGCTTCTAAAATAAATAGGGAAAAAAAAGTATTGTAAAATAAAATAACACTTTAAACATTTTTTTTTATTTTTGTATTTGTTCATCTAAACAAAATTGGATCGACTAATAGTTTGATTTCCATCAAACATAAATGGAAAATTGTTAAATATAACATATATTTTATTTTGATTAGTTAACTTATTTCTGCAAAAAAAAAAGGCGTAACTAGGCAAACATATAATAAAATTTTTATAAACTGCATATCGAACCAGATTGATTCAATTATCCTACGGTCACTTTGGTCCATCCAAATCTCTATATAATCTGATATCGTTTTTTTAAGAGAAAAATCTATTAATTCTTTCATAATTTTTATTCTAAGTGAAACTTGAATAGATTATTTAATCATATTTTTAAGAAATATGTTGATCGCTGTTGTCTGATGATAGAAGGAGGAGTTCCGTAAACAGCGAGTAATGGATTCAAAATTAAGTTACCAAAGGTTGGGGAATAAAAGATGAATATTTCAAATTAATTAAATGTCTGTTCTCCATAAGTCTCCATTAGGTATAGCAATACACACGCTATTGAAATAAAAAAAAATCCTACAATTCTAAATTACGAACATACATTTTAAAAGCTAAAGGGAAGTCTGTGTTTATATTAGATCATATTGAGTATTTTGTTGGGTAGCAAAATATCGGCTAAAACTGATTTTTTACTTTTTACACCTCGTATATTTTTAAAAGGTTAGCAAAAACATATTTAAAAAATAATTTTTGAAAAAATGGGTTAGGTGTAATTAATTCCTTCATTTTAAAATTTTATGTAGAACGAAGCATTATTACCTCGGAGAATAATTATAACAAAGTAACTCATTTTTTTAGTCATGTGAAATAAAAAAATATTGTGTCCTTTGCCAGCACATTTCAGTTTCATCATTATTCATATCCCAGAAATGAATAATGTTTTTAAAGGGAAATATATTGCAAGTAATTTTAGTAAAAATATTTATTTTTGCTGCAATTTTATCTCTGCTCAAATCTTGTTTTCGGGATTTTTTCTTATTCAGTTTTTCCCGAGCCTAGTACCTAGTGTAGGGGCACGATGCATGTCAAATCTGTCTAGAGCCCAAACGTCCTTCCATTGGTGTGGTGTGGTAGTTAGGAGAGGGGGTGCTAGCTCAGGTGTCGTCCTCGTCACTTGAACATGGTTCAAATTACGAGGTCCGTAGCCAGAAGTCCTCGAGTAGCTGAACAGTACGACGTTAATATTCACTCACTCTCTCTTCAGTTTTTTCACGAAATCTAGTGTTATTTTGTAATAAATATTAAAAAATAATTACTCATGAGAATCCAATAATCTTTTTTGGAATAATTTAAGAATAAACTAAAAATTGTGTGTAAAGCTCATAGCTAATTTCGAATAAGTATGATTTTTATTCCATTTTGTTTCAGAAAATTTATCAAAAGAAATTCTAGAATAAAGAGAAATAATTTTTTAACCAACATTTTAAATGACAAAACAAATATGGCAGACTTTAATACATGAATATATTTATCTTTTTAATCTATTTTCAAAATAAAAATAAAAAGTTTCTTCTTTCTATCTTGAATCCGTTTGGGGTTGACTGGTTCTAGTTTTACTATTTTGGAAGATTTTTTTAATCGAACTGATATAAAAGTTTCTTTTTTTTTAATACAGAAAATTATAGAAAAATAATGAAATGTTAAATGAATTTATCGATCACACAAGTTTGAAAACTCTGTTGAGATTTAAAAATTTTAAAATTAAAATAAGCAGATAGATATACAGTGGAGACCAAAATTGTGGACACTTTTTTAAATTGTTAGGTTTTTTAAGTTTGTATGCTTATAGAAGACGCTACACAAAATGCTAAGTATTTTACATCATTTTAAAGGGAATGAAATACTGAATTCAATAAAAAAAAATTCAAATATTTGCAACGCATAAAAATTTATGCTGTAATAACTGTCGATATACATTATATACTGATTATAGCAGTGAGTTATCAGAGCTTAGTAATGCTACTTTTATTCTTTATTACAACTTCACATCGATGTTTCATTTAGCTGAAAATAGTTTTAAGCTCTTCCTTAGTCATTACATGCCGACAGATAACAATTATATCTTTAATTAGTTCCTTTTTATTTCATGGATACCTCCTTCGGACAAAATTCTTCAAACGATGCTTCAAGTTTTCGATAGGATTGAGGTCAGGACTGTTTCCTGGCAAAGACAACAACTCATTGATCTTAGAATGGTACCAGTGTTTCAATTACTTTACTGTGTGACAAGGAGCAGAATCTTGCTGAAAAATAAATGAAGCATTGCTGGTAAATAGATCCTTAATGGAAGGCAGAAGTTTGGATTCTAGAATGGTTTCAATGTATTTTATATGACATTCAGTGTCCTATAGATGATATGAAGGCGACCGATACCCTCTGCTGACATTCATGACTAAGTGATAAAACTGTATGTGTACTTCACAATTGCCTGGATGCAGTCAGGATGTAGCATTTCTGCTATTTTACTTCTTACATAATTTAGGCTATTACTACAGAATAACGATATTTTAGTTTCGTACTTCTATATAACTTGTGACCAATAATCATTTGTCCAATTAATGTGTTCCATTGCCCACTGTAGTCCCTTTTAGAGCTGCTGTAAGTTGAGATACGGCTTTTTTCGTAGAATTCTACCTTTCAGTCTTACATCTGCTAATCTACTCCTGATTGCTTTTGAACTGACATAAACACCAGAATCCCTCACATCACTTCTGATAGATGTCCATGAAATTATTTTATCTCTGAAACATAGTATTTTTGTTCTTCTGTCTTTAACAGATGTGGTGCACCTTTTTCTGCCATTTCCTGCTCTTTTTTTATTAAATTTGTCTCCTGACATCTTAAACAAAACTCTCAGTCTCCAGATAAAGTCACTAAACTACCCACCTGTTATGTAATGTTAACAAAGGAAATACAACTTTCTCGTCACACATGTGTCCAGTATACTCTTTTATTTAATGCCATAGCTTTTTGGCTAAATATCATTGTTATCCTGGCCAGAAAACACTCCTGACCTCAATCCTATCGAAAACTTGTGGCACTGTTTGAAAACTCGGGTCCGAATGAGGTACCCATGAAATAAAATGGAACTAATTGAGGATATAATTGTTTCCTGGCATCATGTATGAACGAAGGAAGAGCTTAAAACTATTTTCAGCTCAATGAAACATCGATGTGAAGCTGTAATAAAGATTAAAGGCAACCTCATTAACTTCTGATAACTGACTGCTTTCATCAGTATCTAAAGTATATCGACAGTTATTACAGCATAAATTTTCTATGCGTTGCAAATATTTGAATTTTGTTTTTTGTATTGAATTTAGTATTAAATTTCCTTTAAAATGATATAAAATTCTTAGTATTTTGTGCGACGTAAAATTTTCTATAAGTAAACAAACTTAAGAAACCTAACAATTTAAAAAAAGTGTCTACAATTTTGACCACCACTGCATATTAAGTTATCTACGTCCTGTTGTGCTCACACATTCATTTAACGTCAAGTTGTCATGAAAAATGTAGAATTCCCCTTTCAGTCTCTTGAATGAAACTAAATCTTTAGAAGGGGGAAAAATAATGGAACATAATATAAAAGCTCAGGGATAAGCATTACCACACTTAAAGTCAATTTCGGAAGGAAAAATATCAGACCATTCCTCATCAAGCAAAAGTATCTTGGATTGTATATACTAGAAGTAAAATGATAACGGGAAATAGTTATATTTAATTAAGAAATTAGTTTGCTAAAAACATAAAATAACGTCGAATTATCAAAGAAGATCTGACTATATGAAGAAGATAAGGTTTTTCTATATAAATAAATAAATATATATAAAGCTAAATAATAGAACAAAACTAGTTTTGGTTTTATACAGCTCAAAGCGAATGTCTTAAATAACATGCCAACAGTTTAAAATCATATTTAAAACTACGCATTACTTAAATTAGGCAAAACGAAACACGTTTTCAGTTTCCTAAATACAAAGACTAAGATTCATGCAATCTCTTATTCTAACGCGTCCTAATGATGGGACGTTACAACGAGCCAAAAAAAGGCCTCTAAGAAAACGGTGTAATAAGCCGCAAAAAGATCATCATTAGTAGAACCCGAGGGATTAAGAAAAACCAAATAAAAACACACCCCAGGTATATGAGTTACGTCCGGTGTTTGAGGGGAATGGAAATTTTCTGTTCCCCAACGAAAGAATTAATACTAAGAGCATGGGGTGGGGAGGGAGTAGCACGTATATTTCATTCGTTGTTTGTTTTCAGTCGCTGTTAGTGCCAAGAGTGGCTCCCCTTTTCAAGCGGATGTATGGGTAATGGTACTGGTGGTGGCAGCGGGGGAGCTCTGATGTTAGCCGCCGTGTGGCGTGGAGATCGCGTAAATCAGCTTTACCGCGCGCATTGCTTTAACAAGGCTTCCCGCAGCCACAAACGAGGCAGGAATGAAAAAAAAAGAGAAAAAGGAAATAGAAAAAGAGTATGGAATGGAAAAGATGAGGGGGGAAAAAGTTGGAAGACTGGAGTGGTTATAATTGGGATCTTATTTTTTACACGATTATATATATTCAGTTTTCTGAGATGAAAAAAAGATTTGTTGCAGAAGACTTGATAATTTGATGTGGGCGATCTTGAACAAAACAAGTTTTATTTCGCACACTTTATTTTAATTTGTTCTTTGATTGTCAGGAACTTTGGTTGTCAGACTAGTCAGAATATTTTTAACTACTATATTTTTTTTTATTTACATGTTTTATTAAAATTCATATGTTATGTTAATTATATTTATGATTATATAGATATGTCTTTAATTTCAATCATTTCTTATATCCGCTTACAACTTTTTCAAAAAGTACTCCTAATAGTATTTATCTTAGAATCAGTTATCAGTTTCGGTCTTAGAGTCACTGAAGATCCACCGTGTAGAGGGATTAATACTGGTTGAATTTCTTGAGGTTCAAATTCCTTGTGTTGGCATGGGGTGAAAGTTTGGAGATTGGGGTGCCCGCTTAGATGTTGTTCTCGTCACTGACCGAGGTTTAAATTTACGAGATTTGCAGTTAAAAGCCCTCGCGTTGCTTTGGAGTGCGATAATATACAGTCATCAAAATAAATAAATATATAAAAGTGTGTGTTGCTGCAAGTTTTCCGTTTTAATTATACTGTCGGACACGATTTAACTAACCCCTATTTAACGAATTTTGCGATTTAACGAAATTTTATGAAATGAGATTTTTAATTAAAATGAGAGCAAAAAGCCATATTTAACGAATAATAAACCCCGAACGAACGAATTTTTTTTAAACAGCTGAACATTTTTTTTATTAGTTTGTATTAAAAAAAGAATGGATTTTTTTTTCTTCAAATAACATCCTTTTTGTCGAGGACAGAAAAATTTTTTTCTCTCGAAAGTTGTCAGTTTTGACGGCAAAGAGTGCAGAACGTCATTAGACATTACAGGTACAAATGAATCATGAGTAACCTATTTGAATAGGACAGGGAACTCCTTTCTTATCTCATCCCCCTCCACAACGCAGGGGATATTTATTTTAAGATTTTAACGATTATGTTACATTTGATGAAAGACTGCCTACCTGTGAAAATGAAGTTCAGGAAATTGTTGATTAGTCGAAGCCAATGATTAGCAATTCTGATGCAAAAATTGCTAATGAAACACTTATCAAATCTGTTACATCTTTCTAATTCTTTACACTGCTTGGAAACTATGAAAACATACTTTATGCAGCGGGATGTAAATGACGCAGCATTTTCTTTTCTGTATAAAGTAAAAAAAAAAGAACTTTTTCGAGTCAGGAATCAAAAAAATTTGCAAACATATATTAGTCAGTATTTTAAGATGTCCAATTAACTGGTGCTCAATAATTCATTTTTAGTAATTTTAGCTGTTGAAAAAAAAAAGCGTGTAATTTCTAATTATAGACATTTTTGTAGTTGTATATTATAGGATTTCCAAAAGGCAAGTGCAAAAAATCTGCATTTTGTTTGTACCTCGATATAACGAATAACCCCGATCTATCGAACAAAATGTTCACCCCCGATGAATTCGTTAAATCGGGGCCCGACTGTATATGCAACAAGTTAGATTTGATTTTTGACTTGCATTGCGCTCTGAAGCTAGTCAAGAACTATTTATGTAACTTGAAAAATTTATATCAGTATGCGATGAAATAGACTTATATGCTATGATAAAGACCGTTCGCTTATGAAAAAATTGTATTTTCAGATTTTTGTTCTTAATATTTTAAACTTTAATTTTTCTCTCGTTTATTCCGTTTTTTCGTATTTCAAATTTTTGTTTTACGAATTTTAATTACATTTTTGATATCAATTATATTTTCTTCTGGTAATTTAATACATACGAGTAATAATTTTTCCATAAAAGATGGTGCCGATTGATTTTAATTTACGTCGCGTGCTGAAGCAACACGAGGTCTGTGGGTGATGCATCTCGTAATTTTGGGCCACAGTCAAATGACGATGAGCTGGCATCCTCCTCTCTAAATTTCCACACCACATTAACGAGTGGACTTTGAGCATCGACAGATTTAAAGCTCATCAGTCCCTCTACATGACGATCCTTCATATGTGGCACAAGGTTTCGAACTCACAACTCAACAAAGAATTCGAGACCCTGGCCACTCTGCTACCAAGGTCGCAAAAGATAGCGTTGAAAAAAAAAAAAAGGCAATCATATTACTTGATTAGAAGTCTGATTTGCGGAATCATATATTTCAATCAAAATGATCATTATTATGAGGAATTTCTTTCATTAAAAATTTAATTCCTTATATAATAATAAAGAAGTAATGACTCAAACTTTAAAATTATGATCAATGTTTAAAAAATTTAAGGGTTTCGTTTTTATTTAATCGACAGCTTTGTAAATTATAAACTTCGAAATGCGTCCAATTAAAGAACATTAGAATTTTACTAAGGCGATGCTTATTATGTACTCATACATTAAAAAAAATTAACTGTTATTTTAATTTCCCTAGTTTATTACAATAAGTCTCTTCATAACATTTCACAGTGGTAGTCCTTCAGAGAAGAATCGAACGAAATTGCATGAAATTTCACGGGTGGTCGGACAACACTTGAGGGTATTCAGATCAAAGGTTAAACATACAAAGCAACACCATAAACAGCTCAAAAATTCCGATCACTTCGCATAAAAAAATGATCGCATTCTCTCTCACATTTATTTTTATTACATAAGAAAAAGATTAAGAGAATACAGAGATTAAATCCAGCTCCGAGTAAGAGACTTAAAAAAAAAGTCGACCCATAAAATCTACCCTTTTACTAGCCTGAACCCGAAGTCACGGCTCGCAATTAGATACAACACCAAAGCTGCCATTTCTCGAATTTTCAGACCCAAACCTGAAATAAAACAAAACCGAATATCTTCTTGTTCTTTTGGTTTATGATTTCTTTCGGATATAAATTATTTTATTTGTCAGGTTGAAAAGCGAGTAGTCTTCGGAGTTGGCTTTTTTCCCTCTCTTTTTGCTCCTATTCTTTGAAGAGGTTTGCTTTTTTTTTTTTTTTAATCTTTTTCCGTGGCTGAAAAGGTTGTGTTAAACAATTATTTAGCCCACCTTGGTGGTAGCTAAGAGGCGTTACAGCAGTAATTCAGGATTTGTTCGCCGTGTGAGTTTTAGAGGGGATTCGGTCTCTGGCCTCACCAGGTGAAGTGGAGAGCTTTCCTTGTCGTAAATTGTCTGGACTTAGTTCTACAGCTCAAATTTTTTGAGCGAAATTAACTTGCGAGGGGTGACTGTTTGAGGATAACGATGTTTTGAATGAAATGTGTAAATATATCAGTACTCTTCCATTTATAAGTGTCTTGAAAATAACCAAACAAGCAATGATAAAATCAAAAATTAACACACACAACAAACCACATCCTACTAAAATTGGACATTTAATTAATTAAAAAAAGCATTGAATATATCTGAAGCTTTTTGATGGCGATGTTTTCACTAAAATGACATCACCATGGAAACGCTTATCATTAAGAAGTTTCTTCATTTGGTAAAAAAGCATGCAAGATATCCAGCAAAATGTTCACACACACACACACACACACAAATGCCCTTTTCTTAAAAAAATAATCAAAGTGATGTTTTAAAAATTTATTTTAATTTAAAATTAACTTTTGATTAATAAATCTTTAAAAGGTATTTTTTTTTCTTGTGATTTTACAAAAAGGGGGTAAATTCATTGAGATAATTTAAGAATATTTGGTAAAAAATCGAAAACACTACATGAAAAATAAATGAACTTCAAGAAATCATTTTATGAACAATACTGCGTTTCTACTAATATACTCTCAATTACCTTTTTTTAATTAATTTTACATAAATTTTAAAATCTAATATATTATTTTAGTATTTCATTCAATATTTCAATTAATTTTTAAAGTATTTTTTTAAAAAGATATGTTATACGTTAGAAAAAAATTATACAAATCGAAATTTTTTAACGCTGTCGAATACACAATACGTACATTAAGTTGACCAAGTTTCAAAATTATCAACAGGTAATTACTCGAACTATTGTATTTAAGTTTGAAGAATTTGGAGGAAAACTCTCTTTGAGAGATAATGCTGTTCGATGTTTTAAGTACTATATATTCATATTATAATTGATTTTATAGATTATTTGATATTTCCCTCTGTGTGTTTTTACATTTCTAATTTCCTTTGCTTTCAATAGGAAATAAAACAATTTTTTTCTTAAAAAATTGATTCATTAACGTTTTAACGATTTTGTAATGTTTCTAACTAATATGTATTCATATTTTTTCATTACATATATATTTATATCAACAGCTATTTTTAAATTTGAAATAAAATTAACAATTTAGCTACAAGTTACAAGCATATTACATTGTTTCATTGACACTAAATTATTCAAGTTCGAGTATGAAACTTTTTCACCAAACAGATTCTAATTAAAAAGTGACCTTGAATTTATGTTGTGACAGTCTGTTACTCTTGCTAACTTCTGTTATTTCTTGTTCTACTTGATTTTGTGATACTCTTGCTCATTAGATGTAATAAAAACAAAACTTGAAAAATTACTTCTTCAACTCAACTATTTCAATGGGCATACTGCTAAGGCGCTGGCCAAAAATAATAAAGAAAAAGTCCGATTTTTTTCTTTGTCTTAATAAGGCACGTATATAGTTGTGTTGTAATGTCTGGACAGTCAAAGGAGACGCATTAAATCTGTCTCGACGGAAGAACTTTCTGTAAGGTCATCAGCCTTGAATATTACAAGTCAGTAAACAATGCTCATGAAACGTTCCAACTCAAAAAGTGGTAGTTTAGTGATATTCCATTATGATACTTTAAAGTAATTCAAATAACATCCATCTCTCTCGAGCAAGTATATGTTAATATTATGCAACACGCTCGCGCGCGAACCATTTTAAATTAATTCAATTAATCCATGAAAATGGAATGTAAGAACTATAGCTTTGCAATGAAAAATTGAGTATTTTCATTATAAATGAATTTACTTCAAAGAATCGACATATTTTTGACGATGAATTCAATATTACAAATTGTGCTAGTTTTACTTCTGTAATTTAAGACAACTGTAGGAAGAAATGCAGAAAATATTGCAATCTATCTAATAAAAAGTAAGGTGAGAACTGAAATGGTCTAAAAATTTATAAAAAGAGGTATATCGTCAGATGTGATACTTTTTTTTAGTCATTTAACCAAAAATACAAATTTCTAAAAAAAATTAAAATTTTAATTTTGTTTAAATGTAATAAGTATCCAAATCACATTCTAATTGTATATAATTCCAATGAGTGTTATCTATTACAAAGGCTATATATATCACGTATTACTTGATATTTTAATTGTTAACACAGCAACTTTATAAGACTCTGGGAAATCTGAAAATAATTACATATATTGCTATGTATTTAAACATTTTGTAATTTATACGCAGCATCACACAATTTAAGGGGGTTCACCCACGTGATGGTTTCAAAAAATCAATTTTTTTTTCTTTTCATAAATTGTTCCCTTGACATGTCTAGAATAAGGTGGTTAAGGGATTTTCTAAAATTTCGAAGTCGTTGTAAAGAAGCAGGTGTTAGAAGAGCAGCTGTTCGTAGCGCTATGTTAAGATTTTCTTTGTTCTAATCGGACTTGAAACTTTAAACGCGTTTTTATCAAAACTGTGTTTTTCAAACTTTTCTCTATTATATTTCAAGAAAGGTCTGACCAAATGACTTCAAATTTATAGGGTAGACTCAGCACAAATATACGCACAAAATGAACTACGATCATGCCAAATTTCAAAATATTTCTATTTTTTTATAACAAAAATATAACAAAAAACCCTATGAAATTCGAAACTTTTTCTTCAGAGGTCTACCAAAAGTCCAGTTTTTGATGTTTTCAATTGAGTATAGCTCATTCGGTGTATATTTAAGTTTATAGATTAAAACGCCGTCAATTTTTTTTAAATTTGAGATAAGCTAATCAGACGGAATCGTGGAGGAAATGAACGTCCATTTTTTTCGAGGCGGGTGTGTTCGGAGCACTATAACTCACGTTCTATTGGATATTTTTGGCTAAGAATTTATATACATACTCTTAAGATACGTATAAATAACTGATAAAAAAAACGTAAAATTTTGTCATTTTACTGGTCGTCAAAAAAAAAAAAAAAAAAATCTAAAAATGCTTAAAAAACAAGCCGTCATATGGGTGAACCTCCTTAAAGCACAAGATATCTTTAAATTAATTTTTCATGTAGGGAACAAAAATGCATAAGTATACAAATAAATTTCTACATTTGAAATTATTCGTAAGTTTTCTGAAAGAAAAAAAATGAATTAAATCTTAAATTTTTACCATTAAAATTACTATTCTCACAAATGCCATTCTTATAATTTCTGAAGCGACAAATAAGATTCCTTTTTTCCAAGGCTTTGTTGACAACAAGTATTTCAGACATATCTTATTTTCAACAAAACACAGTAGAGTAATTGAATAAAACTCTTTATTTATCATAGAGAAATCTAATTCTTAATATGCAACAGAATTTCTCACATTCTTATGGACGCTATACCTGTGCAGCATTCCCTATGTCACCCGAAATTTACATACAATCGCTTGGAAATACGGTACAATGCCATAATACAATGCATCTTGTATTAAAATAAGGGTAAAAAAAGTTCTTTATTTTTTCATTTTCAGGGTGGCATATTTTTTTCTGCTGTCCTCTCTTCCTCTACCCTCCTTCCAATTTCTCGTATTTTACGAGGCGGCACCGCACCAAACGATTCTCTTAAATTCAGACGAGTCACGCATGCTTGTATCAGTTTTGTGAGTTTTCCTTCACCTTGGGGTGTTCGAAACGAAATCTTTTGCAGTTCTTTTGGTCACGATAACTGCCATTCGTCCCCCATCTTGAATTATACACTTTTCTCTCCCTCCCCTTAAGTCGGAGAGGTTAAAGAGGAGTTATAAATTGAATTAAACCTAACACGGAGGTCGAGAGATCTAACAAGTGATCGTCTGCTAAATCCGGATCGTCCCTAAAGATTAGTCTCTTCTTTCCAATTATGCAAACCGTAAAATATGACCTGGTTTATTTACTGTCTCCCGGTTAGTTGTACGTTGTTTATCCATTTATTTATTTTACACAATACCGTTTCTCATTTTTTAAAGAATTGCGAACGATCAATTTGTAGTAGCAGAACTTGATCGTAGTTAAGTGTATTACAGCAAATCAGCAGGCAACGTTAGAAATCCGTAAACACAAATATGTATTTTGTATTACAGGAGACTGATATATACAAAATTCGCTGCAAAAGGCAATAGTAAATAGTACAGCTTAGATACCTTACCAAGGAATTTTTTTTAAGGTATGTGACTACCCAAAAATCCTCGGTTTGGAGAAAATTTTCGAAAATTTGTTTATGTTTTAATATTATAGCCCATACGCTTAAGATTCCAAAAATACTTTATTTTAGTTCCTACGATATTTAGAAGCTAAGTTATAGCTTATTTAGTAAACCGGAAATGGAATTTTCAAAACCGGAAATGGGTGTTTAAAGAGACATAAAAATGTAAACAAATAGTTTGAACGTCTTTTTCTCGTGACTTTTAAGCAATATAAATATTTAATATTTATTGTAAATATAGATTAACGTATCCTTTATTTATTTATTAATACTTTTTTAATCTGGCAACTGTTTTTTTTAGTTCAAGCTTGTTTTACTGAGTGGCAATAATATTATCGTTTATAGTTTGTTTACATTGTTCATTCTAAAGCGTTCTTAATTATTACTTACTTTTAATATTTTTACAGTTTATTCATTCATTTTCATTTAATTTTAACGTTTTATTTGATTGTGATTAATTTAAAAATTCCGAAAGCTAGATCGAAAGTGTCCAGAAAGAGAAAGTTTTATGGTAATATGTTTACCAAGTTAGCACAAAACAGTAATAATACGTCTGCAAGTGAGGCGAAATTGAACAGTTTTGATGTGCCTGAACCTGAATTTCATGGTTCTACAGGGAATATAATTATTAATTTCCAAGCTTTGATGGGAATTATTTCAATCCTGTGTTGTCCGGAATGTTATGCAACTGGATTGAAACTGTCAGAAGATTCTAGGGAAGGACTTTGCTCTAACTTGTGTGTGGCTTGCAGTTGTGGATACATGATTGGCTTTACTTCTACTCCTAAAAAAAATAAAAAATTCTCTCTCAATACTTTATTGATATTTGGAATGAGATTGATTGGCAGAGGTTTCACAGCTGGTAAGAAGTTGTTATGCACTTTAAATTTGCCATGCATTTCTCAAAATACCTTCAGAGCTCATGAACTCAAACTGCTGGAAGCAGTACAGTTATGTTCGGAAGAAAATATGAAAGCTGCATCTAAAGAAGTGCAAAATTTTAAAAAAAAAGTACAACTTGTGGTGTTTCGGTAGATGGCACATGGCACATGGCAGCGGAGAGGCCATATGTCACTTAATGGCTGCGTTTCAGTTATTTCCATTGATACTGGAAAAATTTTAGATCTGGAAGTAATGACACAGTATTGCAAAATGTGTGAAATGAATGTGAAATCTGAGCATGAATGTTCAAATTACAAGGGATCCTCTGGAAACATGGAAGCTGTTGGAGCTTTCAGAATTTTTGAAAGGTCACTAATCAAACGAGACCTGCAATACACCGAGTACTATGGTGATGGTGATTCAAAGGGCTTTTTACAAGTGAAAGATATATATGATGAAAACAGTGTCACAAAACTTGAATGTATAGGACATATACAAAAAAGAGCAGGCTCACGTTTAAGGAAACTAAAAAAGAATACCAAAGGACTTGGTGGAAAGGGGAGATTAACAGATAAATTTATTGATAAACTGCAGAACTATTATGGGATTGCCATCCGAAGCAATGTTGGATGCCTCGAAAAAATGCAATCTGCTGTAATAGCTGCCTTCTTTCACTGCTGCTCTAGCAATCAAAATCCCATGCATGGGCAATGTCCAACAGGGAAAGACAGCTGGTGCAAGTATAAACAAGCATTATGTGATGGTAAATTATATGTAGACAAAACAGCAGGCCTTTCAAATCCAGTGATTAAAGTGATAAAGCCTACTTATTTAGCACTCTGTGAAAAGGAGTTGCTAAAAAAATGCCTTCATGGCATGACTCAAAACAATAATGAAAGCTTTAATAATGTATTGTGGTCTGTTTTGCCGAAAGAAATTTTTGTTCATAAAAAAACTGTTTTTGGGTTCATACATTGCTGTCATCTTATATAATTCTGGTTATTTAGGGCTGTTGCCTGTATTTAATTATTTAGGTTTAGAAATTGATCCAATGACACTTAAAAATTATATGGGAATTGACACAGAGAGAATTCAAAAATCGAAACGCCAGTCATTACCATCAACAAAACTCACCAGAAAAAAGCAAAGAGCCAAAAAAAGTCCAAATTAGCTAAAACTGAAGCTAAAGAGGGCTTAAGCTATAAATATGGGGAGTTTTGAAAATGTTTTGTAAGTAGAAAAGTAATTATTTAGAGTTAAAATTATTAAATGTGTTTTACGAGAAACTGTTATTCAATATTTTTCTTCATGATAAAGCTTACTACACAAAATATTTTTAAGATACTAAATCTATAAATTTTCAGAACATGTTTTATGTAGTTCTATCTGTGTTATGAATCAAAATCTAATCTCTGTGTATATATTTATGTACTTAATTGCTTTTTTATGAAAAAAAAAGCATTAATTTTTTAAAAAATTGAGTTTTGCATAAAATTTGGCATATTTAAAAAACTTCCAAAAGCATTACAAATTTTTTGATTCCTATTACAGATAAAGATGTTATTAATGTACTGTATAAATATTATTTGAATATATTTATTAGAATTTTGTGTACAAGATTTATCGTAACTGCAATTTTTCACCAAAATTTTGCTAAAAACGACAATTGTTGTAGTCTACAAAACTCTCCAGAAAACAACAAAAGGGTAAAATAAATGGCCAAATCAGTTTTACATGAAGCTAAAAAGTGCTTGAGCTATAAATATGGAGAGTTTAAAAAGTGTACAATTAGTAGAAAATTTTTCATATTGTATTAAAATCTTTAAACGCATTTTCTGAGAAACTATGTTTTTCAATTTTTTTCTTCACGGCACAGTTCACTACAGAATTTCTTTTTAAGATATTGACTTGAAATTTTCAGAAAATGTTTTATTTAGTTTTATCTGTTATCTAGTCTATAATGTAATCTCTGTGTATATATTTATTTATTTTATTGCACTTTTTGTGAGAAAATAACATTAGTGTTTTGTAAAAAATTGAGTTTTCGCGTAAAAATTGACATATTTCAAACACTTTTAGAAGTATTTACAAATTTTATAGCTATAAACACAGATAATAATGGCATTTATGTACTGTATAAATATTATAAGAATATATTAATTAGAATTTTCAATACAATCCTTACCGCAACTGCAATTTTTCACTAAAATTTCACTCAAAATTCCCAATACTTCCAAAATTAATTTTAACTTTGTAAAAACTGTATTGGAATTCTTACTTTTATGTCCCATTTCAAATAAAAAAATGTTTATTTAATTGAAATTTTATATATTTCAAAAAAAGTGCTCCGAAGGTAGTCACATACCTTAAGTGTAAGTAGGACTTATTCTGTGGGATGAACTATTTCTTTCCTATCGTTCATATATTTAATGTGGAGATGTTCCTCCCTCCCCCTAAAAAAATTCGTGATTGTTTAGATATTCCTTTGAATTGTGTTAACACATTTTGGTATGTTTATGAAATGACTAGAGATGGAAATATTCGTTTTCTAACTCCTAATCTAGATAAATATAGGTAGTTTTCTAATTAAAATAGAGATATACATATAAATCAATAGAACAAGAGCTTTAGAAGAAGCAAGGATATTTTACCATAAAATCTACAGGCCTTTTATCGTGTTAATGAAATACGTTATGTGGCATTGAAAAGAGTCAATACTTATAAGGAAGTATCAGGAAGTGAAGAAACTCAGCTAACAGTGTCAGCCATGAATTATAACCGATGTTTACTTTGAAATGACAAAGTGCGAGAACAAAGTCAGTTCAGTACATGGTAGAACCCCCGCGAACAGCGAGACTCAAAGGAATACGTCTAAGTACAGAATTAATGAAAGTACGGACGTAACTGGAAAAAAAGCTTGTGGCGGATCTTTACGTGTCCATTCAATAACCCTCTTGGGGAATCTTTGGGCTAGCATTCGCTTTTAATTCACAGCCATCCCTCTCAAGACCGTGATATTCAGATTAGTTTGACTATATAGTCAAACAAAATGACTATATAGTCAAACTTCTTTAGCATTACAAAACTCTGACTTTATATAGAGTTTTGTAATTCTAAAGAAGGAGGTAGAAAGCAGCTACATTCGCTACGCAGGTGAGATTGAATATAAGGTTTACTTTCGCATGTAAAGATTAAGAGTGGTGTTTTGCCACGGTGTTGAATTAGTAGATTTGAGGTTAGGAATTAATGGTAGATTACGTTGAGTTAAATAAGTTGATTCCACATAGTTGCTTAATAATCATTGCTTACTCCGTTCTACTCATTTGACATTCACTTCGTGAATAGATTGTTGTTGGTTAGTTTGTTTAACTAAATAAATAATTGTGATTAGGGAATTCTCTGGTTCTTCTTCCCTTCCTCCTACACATCTAGGTGCTCGCGAGAAGGGCGCGGTCTATTACAAGCTTCTATTGCTTTCTCTCCATTTGCCACAGTTCTTAGCATGAAGGTGGTAGGGCATGTGCAAGCGGAGTCCAGTTAGGTTCCAAATGTATTTGATTAGTGAGATCACAGAAAACAATAATTAGAGAAGCATTTGTATATCTTGCAGAATATAAATATCGCTAACTGATGCAAATAGTATGCGGCCGGGCATTATAATGCTGATAAAAGGTAATGAGCACCACCTTCACCAAAGAAGGTGGAGTGTCACCGGTAAAAGCATATTCTTCACATATTGGACCCCCGTAGAAATCCGAACCAGAAGTAACTTGCTATTGTACGCGATGGCTCTCCAAATGACGGCCATGTTGCCATACGGTGAGGCGTTTCCACAGTCGTGGCCAAATTGAATCTGTCACTACGTCGGTGCCCCACTCGTACAAGGTGACAATCATTGAACAAAAACCGTGATTCGTGTCTTAGAACACAACGCTTTGATATTCGTCGTTCCAGCCCGGCATCATTGCAAACGGAATCTTTTGCACTGAGGTCTTGTCACTGAATCTTTTGGGGTGAGGGCAATCTTATTAACTTAAATTATAAGTGGAAACCATGATTAACTAACTCACTGGTAAAGATTATGGGCGATATGGGGAACACAAAGAGGGTCCTGCTGCAAAATTGGCTTGCGCGACTACCGCTGCTAGTCAGTGGATGCGTTGATTCACACGAGTTGATGTCGCTTTGACCCCACCAGCACTTTTAAATAGACAAATTTCCTAATTTTAACCATTTTTGTCATAATTAGTGCACAGTGGATGCGTCCGAATGGATGTCAGCTGAGACTGAACCAACTTGCCCTTCTCAGTCCAATCATCATGCCCCTCATAATATTGCCTGTCTGCTGGCACTGCCACCTTTAAAAGTGACCTGGTATTCTTTGTTGTTACCTGTGTCCTCTGAGACAAGAAAATATTTGCCTGGAAGATTTAATGGCACAGACATTGCCCGTTCTGTAGGTTCTTTTCCTTAAATCCTCTCAGTTTGAGCCAGAGAGATGCGCACCTCATATAACTTGTATTATTTGCAGAGGTTTATCAACAGGGGCGTAGCTACCGCCATATCAGCCGTATCAATGATATGGGGGCCCCAAGCTACAGGGGCCCCATTATGCGTAAGAATATAATCATAAGATGTCAAAAGGTCCTAAATAGGTCTACCCCAAGGAATTTTGATACAGGGCCCACTCAGGACTAGCTACGCCAGTGTTCCTCAATCTTGAAATTTGCATAATTTTCTGGTCCTTTCTTGCTGTTGCATTTTCAATGACATGAAGTGAATTATATTCAATCAATTTGTATTTTTATGTATTGCAATTCAAGTTAAAGCTACTTAAAAATCTTCAACTGCACAATGAAAAATAAAATCTTGAATGATCATTAGCTTTAAAGTCTTTTCATCATTATTCTAAATCTAAAGTATTAAAACAAAAAGTGTAGGCCAAAAATAGGACAGCCTCAGTGGTACATTTGCAAACTTTTAGCCTAAGATTGAAGGTTTAAAAACATTATTTTTAGGCCAGCCAATCATCATCTGTAATTTGCCAAAAATATTAGACTGCAACACACACATACGCGCGCGCGAGTTTGTGTGTTGCATTTTCTTAAGAGGAACAACGGTATGACCATCTTTTAATAACCACTCTAATTGTCTAGAAAAGCTTTTGAAAAAAAGAAAACAAGCCATTTTTTTCATGTATATATTAGTAACGTAACGTTGTTTTATAAAAGTAATTTTAAAGAAAACAGAGGAATTTATATACAAGTGTGATTGTTTTCTAGTTTATTAAATTTTAAATTGTGATTTATGCTATTAACAGCGAACAGAAACACAAAAATAATTCTATCATTTCTTAAATTGTTGAGGATTCTAAGGTAATTGTTAATGGTACTAGTAACATATTTACTTAAAATATAATTTTGATTTTCCAAATTAACGTGTTGTCAAACATAAACAATATGCAAATAAATATTGTCGAATAGAGTTAGAATTCTGGAAATAAAAGGATATGTGCATGTAGCCATGATGTAAAAAATACTGATTATGGACAAGTTTAAAAGTTACGCTGAACAATTTTAACTGTAACAGATATGAACATTAATAGTTAAAACAGATATATAAGTACAAGCAAAACCCTCCACTTGATAAAACACTCATAAATTTAAAAGTTTACGGTAATACTTTCACATCTTTATAGTAACATAAATGACCAGGCACACAGGCTTTTTGCAAAAGAATGACAATATGTGCATTATTTATATTCTGATTCCCTATCAATACACCAAATACGAAAGAATATTACGACGTTTGAATTGAAATGTACTCGCGCATGTTTGAGATAATACCTGTCTTGCTTAAACATTCTGAGTACATCGTTGCATAATTCTACTCCGAAAGGCGTGAAACGTTTTAAATAAATAACTTGTTTAACATATTCGTAAGCTGAATAACTCTTGTTTCTATTTCAAAAGTTAACGAAATAAATCATCTATAAAATAAGATATCTAAGGAAAATATATATATAAATTCACGATTCCATGTATAACTTCGTCCGTATATCATATACTTAACATTGCACTGCTGATACATTAAACGTGCCGTTGCTGACATTGATGAATGATTTACAATTAAAAGTGGGAAAATTTCGTATTATACTTTGCTATGTTTGTTTTCTTAGTCATCTGTCATTTTTTTTCTATTTGTTTAATTCCTAGCATTTACCTTCGGAAAATCTCTTTAAAAAGATATCCATGCAATTGCTGGCCCAATATTTCTCCCGATAAACATCGAAGCATCTTTTGTAATATTGTCCCTATAGGATGCTCTATGTTATTATCCTTGGATTACCCTTTCAAGTAAATTAGACTCGATATAAGAAATAAAAGACAGCTTTTGCTCTACCTTTCTTTTCTTATCATTTTTTAGTTTTTAGAAACTTTCTTGGAAACTAATGAATAGTTATTAAAAATAATCTATATTGTTTCCAGAGGAATCTTCCAGATAAAATTTGGAAAATAATATACATAGCTCTTTGTATGGATACTGAGTAACCTTACGTAAAACAAATTGAGATTAAATATGAATGATTTTAAAAAATTAGCGAATGTTAGAAATTATCATTTTTGGTCCCTATTAGGCAGCTTACTATACCTCCGAATATTTTGTACTAACCAATCTCAATTGGTTAAAAAGTAAGTAATTTCATCCTTGTGAAAAATAAGTTTCTTTTTTAATCCTTTCAAGTCGTGAAAAATGAAAGAACATTGTTTTCTCACAGATTCGAGAAAAAAAGGTTCCTCCATTATTCAATAAAGAAAAGAAACCTGTTTAAACTTTTATAACACCTATCCCGGCAGAGATTTGCATCCCGGGAACAGTAAGCACAATCGCATTCTGTGGATTATGACGGTGGCCGCAATCAGATCCATTCCGACCCTCCCCCCTAAAACGCCCATAAAGCTCAGTCATGCATTCGACGGCCTTCGATTACGACGAACACACCTGTGTTAGCGCCAATTGATTTTTAATATTCCCATAAAAAAGGGAGGCTTCATTATACAATACATTTTAAATGCGCTTAGGATTCAACTTATCCAATGTCTTAAACAAATACATTTAAGGAATTAATAGAAAATGATAGCAATATAAAGCCAAGTACATATTTTTTTTCCTTCCTCTTCCACCTTTTTTTAAAACTTCCCCCCCTACATTTTCTTGGTCCCAAAAGATTCTCATTAACGCCTCAGAGCATGCAAATATTGTATATATAAAAAGAGCATGCATAATACATGTGTGCATTAGGAATATGGGTGCTGCATATATGCATAGGCTACACACTCTCAACTAACCCATTGCATATTGTATGTTGTTTCTGAAATGAAGGCGACTCAGTACTAAAAATCTGATTCTTATACATCATAGCACATAATGCGTCTCAGTTTCCGTTCTAGCAATAGCATTCTGGAATGGGTTCTTGCCTCTCGGGACGGGTTTGTTTTTCATGCTTGCTATACATAAAACGTTTGGATAGCCCTTCGTGAAATGAAAGTGTGTGTAGTGCAAAAGAGGATATGCTACCCTGTATTTTGGATTACAATATTCGCAAAGTAAGTGACCATTAAAATATGAATCGGTCAAACAGCCCACAATTAAAAATTCACAATCATAGCCCCCTTCTTCTCCATTTTTTTTAAATCGTAATCTTTATAAATATTCTTTAACCAGAGCGTTGCATGAATACATATATAAAAGAAAAAAATATATTATTAAATTATTTATTTAAGCATATGATATTAAATATCCTTTTTTAAAAAAATTTTACCAGAGGAATATAATTTAGAAATTATAGAAAAGGGAAGTAAAAATTCTTTACACGAAATGAGTAAGGATGAGGACAGAGAACCTCAATAATAATCTTCTTAAAAAATTGCTAAGCATGTATATATTAGTGTCAAACTAGTTTATTGTATCTTAACATCCACACATTAGAAAAAGAGTTAAACAAGAAAAAAGACGAGAAAAATTTTACTAGGTATATACAAACTTATTTAGATTTCCCCATTTATAATTAACATATACGTTCCCGTAGACATGTGCAAGTTATTTTTGAGGTAGGGTGTATAGGTTCGATGAACCACCTACTTTGAGATTTTTGTGACATGAAAATGCATCCCTCAATTATCAAATCGACACAGAACAGTAGATTAGAATATGAATTTATTGTTTTCAGCAAAAGGTTGAACTATAGCATTTAGTCTGTTCAATAAATTAAGTATCCGTTATCTAAAATGAAAAATTAATAAAAAGCGTTATTATTCACAAAATATGTCGATGATTTTATTTTTGTGCGTCTTCTTTCTCTCTCATTGCATGAATTACAACAGCAAAAAATATGAAAGGAGGAATACAACAAACATCAAAAAATTTTTTTAAAAAAAATGAGCTTAAGATAAATAAAGCAATTTTATGTGGTTTTTATTTATTAAAAATTATTTAGTGTTTTTTTTTTTAAGAAAAAATATGATTGAATAAAAATTACTTATTAAAATGTTCACTTGAATATTTCTTTACTTTTCTATGACATTGGATATTACAAATATCTTTAAGACATTTTCCTTAAAATATATGTTCACACAGAGGATTTAAGATAATTATGTAACATTGTATACAGTGATAATTAAGCTAAAAATTATTGCATCTTTAAATAAGAACTATTTTATTTATTTTAAATTTGTAAGGGGAATATTTTTAATATTTTGCATATAAACCACTAATTCCTTTATAAAAGAGGAGCTTTTTTTTTTAAATTTTCATATTTCAAATCAATGTCATGATCAGTCTGATCAATCTTCAGTAATATTTTCTATAGAGCTGTTGACTGACTACTTTTTATTTTAATAACGTTTAAATAGTTTTAACTAATTGATTTGCATTTTGAGTCATTACTGTCTTTTTTATTATAAGAAAACTGTATGGTATTACCATATATATAAGAAAATAATTCGTTCAATAAATTTAGACTTTTAATTTGAGATTTTAATAATGTCTAACTGAACTTTAAGACAATGTTTCAACAGTAGTACTAATTTCTATCATGAAACTTTTCCTTGTCAAGAATCATGTATCCTAAGCTTTTTACTCATTTCTAATTCTTTTTCTTTCATTTTTAACCATTTAGTTTCTGATGTTCGCTACTTTTTACTTACAAGTGTAATATTTATTTCACAGAGTTATAAACTATAGATAACATTGAGATTTTAAATAAGTGTATGGAAATTGGTTAAAATTCAAGTTAATTATCTGTTATTTTTGATATTTGCCTTAAGTATCATCGATTAATGTTTCAATGCAATTGTTAAAACTTAAAAACGCCATTCAAATAATATTTCACCTTTTAAATTTTGGCAAAATCAAACGCAAACTACTGTAATAATAATTCGATTCAACGTAAATTATAGTTATTTGGACCTCTTTATGATCAATTTCTTATACTAAATAGCATTTGATTGAACAGGACCGTTTCGTATAATAGCTTGAATACTTAATGGCAGGTATTAGGTTATTGGCACCATTACAAAGCCTTTTTTTCTAGTGTCATTAAGATATATTTACTGCATTATTTATTGGGGGAATTGTTTATTTTAATGACAACATTATTTTTAAACTGTAAAATACCACTTGATTTCCACTGCGTTCTTACAATACTGGTATAATGAATTAGAATACACTTTTTATTTTAAAAAGGGGAGAGAAATATTCTTTTCTTCAAATCAAGAAAATTATTTCATAGAAATAACTCTTTTAGTGGGATCGTTTCTTGGAGGATTTTTCTCCCTTTAATAACAAGAATTAAGTATTAAGAATTGTTGTTTTGATACTTATTATTAAGAATTTTACAAAAGCATCGCAGTTACAATATAGCAGCAATGAAAATGTTATTGTAAATATGAAGAAGTAGCTTGTGCCAAGAGATGACTAATAAAATATACGAATGACTAACTTCTATTAATTACAAAATTTATCTTAAAAAGCAGATATAACTTTTCACATATTTTAGAAACTGTCATTATCGAAAAATCTGTATTAAATTTTAGCGTTCCCTTTTGCAGTGCTATTAACATATTTTTTTTAACTAGTTTATATAAATTCATGTATATAAAGAAAGTAATGGTTTCCACACATAAATTTATGTATATTAAAGATATTGGATCAATCGTTCCTATAAATTCATGTGTGTAAAGTAATATTTAATTTGTAAAATACATGCATATTAGAGTTTGAGATATAATGTACTTATAAGAAACATATTAATCGTAAATTCACATAATTAAGGAACTGAAAATAACACAATGCAATCTGATATCAAATATATAATACAGGGAGTTTCATACTGTATTTAAAGATGCCATACTATAGGAATTATTCATATTTCTCATTTTGAAACATTTCACTGGAATAAATATAACGAACACATAAAATAAGTTTAGATATATCTAAATTATTTATCTAGATCATGAAAAAAAAAAACCTTTGAGGATTAGAACAATATATTTTAGACATAAAATAGTCTATTATCAATTAAAAGAAACTTTTAAGATATATTTTAACAAAAAAAAAAAATTGTTATTTTTTTATTAATAATTGTTTCAACACAATTAGATTACGTATTCATACATTAACACAAAAGATTAAAAATAAAAGCAATCTCTCTTAAACAATCAAAATTTCTTACTTTTAAATTGTTTACTTCCTTCTCTCCCCCACATAGAGTAGATATATATAAGTATGTATAATCTCCATATATATAGTCTATATATGTAGTATATATATATATATAATAGCAATAATTTATTTTTGCAGTTTTTAAAATTAATAATAGTGGTTAAACAGGCAATAAGATGAAAGTTAAAACAAAACCAGATTTTCTTAAAAGTATTTTGAGTTATCATAGTATAGTTTTAAATTATAGCAATAAAAACTAAAAGAATTTTATATTTCCTTCTATATAGCATAAAAAAATTATGGATTTTATCATTTTTATGAGATAATAAATTAATTTAAAAAGAGAAGTTAAAAGGGGAAATAACCAAAATAAAAACTAAATTATAAAAAACTTTTTCCACCTCAAAGCGTTTACAAAAATTAGGTAGATTGAATTCCAAAAAACAATGTCATTCATCTTTCATATGAAACTTAAAAGTAGTGTTTAAAAAATGCCCGTTACTAAAGTTAACTAAATAAATGAAAGTGTTTGAAGTTTTTATCATAACTAATGTAATGAGAGAAAAATTAAAGTAAGCACTTTTCACTTTCTGTCACGCTGATTACATGTTCTTAGAATAGTTTGGAGCTGCTTTTTGATTAGCTATAATTATGTATGAGAATGGAGTATTTTCTTTTTTGCTGCAAATGATAAATGTAATTTGAATTGGTTTCTGTTTTATTATGTTTTGCTTAACATTAATATAAATCAAGAAACTAAAAAAATTACAGAAATTTATTTCATAATCACTTCTTCCACTTCAAAAAATTTTGAATCATTTTAGAGCTTTAAGGTATCCGACTAAGTTCGGAACCATGATTTTAAAAAAGCACATAAATGGATAATTTTCATGATATTTAGTGTCACTTAGATTAGAATACACATATAAAATTGTTTTAAGGACATTTTGACAAAAAAACTATTTAAATACAATATTTCGGGGAAAAAATTAACTTAGAATAACCTTTTTTTAAAAATGTTTCCTTTTGTGAAAAATGCTTCTATTGTAATAATTTTTTTCCTGCATATAGCTCAGACCTCTATACAGAGGCTCAACTATGATTTTTGAAACATTCACATTATTTTCAGAGTTACAACCCATTGAAATAATTATCGGCGTATTTCCTTAAAATTGCTCCCCTCTGTTGTCGTAAAAATGGATAAACCCACTTCTAAGTTATATATTTCAAAAATTCTGGTTGAACCTGGTACAGAGGTCTGAGCTATATACAGGCAAAATATTATTATGATAGAAGCATTTTTTACAAAAGGATAATATTTTGAAAATGGGTCATTCTATGTTCATTTTTTGTCAAAATATTGTACTTAAATAATTTTTTATTGTAATACTATTCTTAAAACAATTTTATATACATTTTCTAATCTAAGTGACACTCAATATCATAAATATTATCCATTTACACGCTTTTGCAAAATCACGGTTCCGAACATAGTCGGATACCTTAATAAAATAGTTTAATTAGTGCTTACTTAAATTTCCTTAAAAGTACAGTAGATGCCAAAAGATGCCCCCCTCCCCCAAAAATATCACATTTATGTTCGATCTTCATGCTATCAATGTGAGTAATTTTAATGCACTTCTATAATACACAGGAGAAGTTTCTTTGAAATATATTATACGCATAAATTTTTTTTTTTTTTTTGAATTGCTTAAAATGTATGACGTTTTTCATTAACATTTCAATTCAATTTTTACTCATATTTTTAAACATAAAATAAAGAAATGATGCATTTTCATTTAAAGCACTGACGGAGATGAAAAACAATCTATTGTTAATATTTCTTTTTCTTGATAAAAATGCCCTAAATAGAAATTTTAACTGCTAAGTTTAAAAGAAGTTTTCAAAAACAATTAAATATTTACGAGTGAAATTTTTTTATTACACAATAAAAAATTAATTTTAAAATTTTATTGCTTTCAATCAAAATTTGAGTTCTGAATAAAAAACAAAATTCCTCGCTATTTGAAAGAAAAAAACCATTGTAAAACACTAAATTCTTTCACCCAAAAAATATTCTAAATTAATGAAAAATTGCTGGTCTTGAATGATTTTTATTGCTAATGACGGATACTTAATTCTAGTTTTACATTAATTTTTTTACCGTGAATTTGACTATTTTTGTGGATCATGACACAGTGATGATGGACTGGATATGACTGGAAATATAATGTTGGAAAAATTTGCACTTTTTTCTATGATATATAAGAAAATTAATGTGCTTTACATTTATTACATTAAAATTTTATTTTGCATAAAAGGATTCTATAAACTTAAAATATTATTGCATGTATCTAGCATAATTTATTTAAATTTTTCATGCTAGATAAATCTGAATTTGTATCTTATTTTTGTTTGTGCCTGCTTTTTACTTACATTATTTTTTAATCCTTTTGAATAAGTGTATCGAACTTCGCTCAGATTATTTTAGAATGTCAAGTAAGATCTTCATTTAGTCTGCATACTTGGGTTAAAAATCAATTACTTTCTTAATCGATGAAAAAATTTGACGACACTGATATTTAAATATTTTTATTTTTTAAACTATCCTTCAAACAATTCAAATGAAATTTAAAATGTTAACAAAGATATTTTTATATGAAATTATAACATTTTTTTTTATCAAAATTAATAAATATACAGAATCAATTGCTAAAAACGTGAATAATAAGTATATATTGGGGTTTGAAATTATTTTTAATCTCATTTATAAGGAAAGAAATAGTTGCTTATTTAATAGTATTTTCCATCGTATATTATCTCTCAAAAAATTATTATATTAATTAATGAGAATAAGAAAAAAATTACCAGAACATTTACAGCAGTTAATTGTAAACAAATATTTGTAGAATCTGGTTCTGAATAATATTCTTCGTTAATATAATGCTGGCTGTACTTCTGATCTGTTACCGTGTTAAAATTCAACATATTTATTCTCATTACAGGTTATTCAAAATTTTTAAAATGCAACTATTCTTTATTAAAAACCAAGGGAAATAAGTTAAATATTTTTTTCCCAAAACTGATTGAGGATAAAAAGATTATTTTCAAATTTCTGTAACGAAATTACTCAATCATTTTTGCAAAATTATTTAATCAAACACGTTTTTCCCATTAAAACTAGATCAAAAGATTCAGGAATTGTTACAAAACTATGATGAATAGCGCGATTGTCACATATCTATAGATCAGTATCTGTGTGTGACAAATTATTTAAAATACATTTATAAGAATGTGAGAGTTGAAAAGTGTGGAGTGTTAAGTTATTATTCAAAAGATCCATTAGAAATTTTTAAATGGTTATGTGCTATTTTCTGATCATGACTATTTTAATATGCTATCGTATTCCCATTTATTATAACGGAAAAAAGGGGAAAAATAGAGGCGGGATAAAATACTAAAAATTACAGATTTATATTTTCTAAACTAAAAAAGCTTTAGTTACAATCTCTCGTATATTTCTTTTTTTCAATTTTTATTATAAATTATAAATACTGTCAACGAGGAGAAATATCATTTGCTAAAATTACTTTTTAAATCTGAGTTTTAATATACAAATTTCACAGAGATTTCCCATACTCGTTGCACTAAATATCTTTCAAAATAATTTGCTAAGAAAAAAAAAAACGGGATTAAATCTGAGAAAGTATGAGAGACGTAATTATTTTGCGCTTCGAACAGAATTAGTTGAAATTATATAAATGATAATTCGTCTTTTTGCATGCTTCATTTTTTTAACGCTTACGGAATTTAATGGCAGTTTCAGCCATGAATATTCTTTTATTGTCCTTTAATTTAGAATTATAATCCACGTTTGTGTTTTAGAATGTGGTAAGCCATTCTTATGACGCTTAAGATTTTATCACTGATTTAATTTTGAATATATCATTCAGAGCACATTAAGCTAGTCTCCTTACTGTCAATTTATGTACGATATTTTCTGTAAAAATCGATCAGTTTTAACGAGGAGTTTCGATTCAGATATTTGATTTAGATATTAAATCAATTACTTAATTTTTGTTTCTTCTGTTTAAAAATAATTTTAAAGTTCATTTTCCCTTTAGAGTTGTTTACGATACCCTATAATATATCATTAAGAGATTTAAATGGATTTTCAACAGAATGGGTTAAGCTCAGTTCTGTACCTTTGAGGAAATTTTCAGACCAAAAAAAGTAATATCATTTGATTATAATGCAAATGATACTAGAGTCTGGGCAACAATGGGTAAAAGTGGGTAAAAGAAAGAAAAAGGAAATGAAATATTACGTATTTGAAGAGGTAAACAGAAATTATTTTAAGTATAAGAGGAATTGCTTAGTTTTATTAGTTGAAATTACTGCATAATTTTTCAGAATATTATAATTATTATGACACAATTTGGTAAAAGCACATTTTCACATTTGCCTTTTTTTCACTTACGGAATTGCTAATAATTAATTTGTAGACTCTGGTCAAAATTGCTGGATGTGCTCATAAGATGAAAAATACTATTGAAATTTTGCTTAAGTGAGTGGATATTAAAGTTGCGCTATTTAGCCACATTTGGGCTTTTTGTGACGGACTTCATAATTTTGAACCTTGGTCAAGTGACGAGTATGACACCTGAGCTGGTACTCCCTTTCCTAATTTCCACTCTACACCAAGACGACATTTGAGCCATGACATATTCAACGTTCATCGGCCCCTTCTGCACGGTGGGTCTTCGCAGGTATTAGTCTTGAATTAATAGCACGCCAGCTACGAGTCCATTACCTTGACCACTAGGTTACCGCGGCCACGAAAATTTGCTTAAATATACCACACAGAATCGTAATGACTTAAAACTAAAGCTACCAGCTATTCCGTTAGCAATGAAAATAAAATGAAATTTTGTGAAGCGCAGAGGTATTTATTCTTCATAAGATTTCTAAAACTGTATGTGATCAGATCTCGAACGTATTTTCAAACCATTCAAAATGAAAGGGGATGCAGTTAGAAATCTAGGATAGGAAACAATCTAGAAATTGAAATCTTTTAAAAGTAAACTTTGCACTTCCTTTTATAACTAACTTCAGAAGTTAGCTATAAAAGGCGAATAGATGTTTAGAAGTAGTTTAATATTTGGGAATAAATGGATTTAAATGTTCGCACTGTCTAAAAATATCTACCTACACAGATCTATATCCAAAAATGTGGATTACATCTGATATTTCTTTATGCCCTAACTCTGAGTAGTTACATGAAATGTTAGTCAGCACTGGCGTAGTTAGTCCTAAGTGGGTCCTATAGCAAAATTCTTTATGGGCCCTCTAAGAAAATAAACAAAAAGGGTCACATTAACAAAAATTATCTGAAAGTATCAAAATATTACACATGCTGGAGCCCCGTATCATTGATACGGCTGATACGACGGTAGCTACGCCCCTGTTAGTCAGATAAACTGATTTTCATGCTGCAGGATTAAATTTATTATGGATTTACTCGTAAGAGATTAAATGTTAGATCTTTCTGAGAAGAAAGGAAACATTAGAAAGATATTTCGATTTATTTATCACTTGTTCCTCTTGAAAAAGAAATGTAAAAATACTGTAGTTTTCTTCTTTTGCTACTTGGTTTCGTTAATATGTGTTTTATATAATGAATGCGATTATTAATTTCTTATTCGATGTAAAATTCCTGCGCAAAAAAATTTCCCTTTAACAGCAAAACTCTGCCGATTTGAAGTACTTGTAAATAATTCAGATATATTAAAATTTAAGGTATGAAACTTGATTGATAATAGACACTGAGAGTTGTTTTTTAATGTATTATTTTGAAAGCACTTGGAATTTCTTATTTTAAGTTGAATGTAAATATTAATAATAATTATTATATATATATATACTGTCGAACCTCTATATTGCGAATTTTTCTATATAGCGAACTTTTTTTCCTGGAACCTTGAACATTTCACGATTTTCTTCGTAAAATAACCTCTCTATAGCGAAGTGTATTTTCTATGTAACGAACTTTTTCTTTTGTGCCTCAATTTTTGTTCTCCCTTTTTTAAAGTATTTCTGAAAACATTTCAAGTTATTCTCTCTTTAACACATTTTATGGAGGTCATAAATTTTGAATTGGTTTTATTAGATCCTAACTCGCCGAGAGCAATAGAGTTCTGGACGTTTCATCCAAGAAAAGCAACCTTTGACCTCCATTGCCCAGTTCACTGGAAACATCTTCGATATCACCCTCAGTGGAGTCGTCCCGTGACCCCATGTTCTAATAATAAAATAATGTATGTCTAATATTACTTGTTTGCTTTAAATTATAAAATTCCTTAAAATTCATTAATTTTAGTATAAAATTATTTTCTTAATATTGAAAGTACAGTCGACATTCTTTTTACTTGTTTTCCTTGCAGATTTTCTTTCTTTCTTTTTTGATGGGTAAGATATATAAAATAAACATATATTAATTTTAAAAAAAGGTGTGAATAATTGCCTTTTTAAATATATATAGTGTTTTATGAATTTAAAATTTGTTTCATGTGGTTTATAAAGTATATTAAAAGATCAACCTCTATATAACGAACTTTTTTCCGGGATTTAGCGACTTCGTTATATAGAGGTCCAACTATATATATATATATAATCTTACTTTATCAGTATCGTCATTCCAAACGCAGTTTGTCTCCTGAGTGGTAATTTTTCACAACTGAAAAATATGCATACACAGAGCCCTGATAACGTCCCCCAAATGTCTAAAAGTTATACAGTAGCCCCTTTCTTCCTTTAATTATGCAAGCACAATAAATCACACCTCGTTTTCTGAATTCGTCGGAGCAGAAGCGAGAGCTGTTACGAGTAAAATAGGGGTTTGGGGACGATACTATTCTCTATTTTTCCACCTTTAATCCTTATCTGAAAGTCGCGCCCCCTTTAGCACAGCACCGGCTATTCCGATAGACACACCCTGGAATTTCTTGAAAATCATTAGCATAATGGTGTGGCTTCCCTTTCTGCTTCTGAACAGTATTCTTCGCATGAATGGAATACTAAACAGGGACGACAAAAAGTTTTTTTTTTTAGGAAAAAAATTTCTAAGGTTCTTTTTGTGTTGTTGCTTTGCGTAATTATACAGTGGCTACACGCTCTGAGCAGTTTGAAGTATCGTCTCATCGATTATTTAGGAACTGAAGTACAGAGAAATAGTTTCAGAATTTTTTTTTTTTTGTTACTTATTGTTTTTTGTTTCGAAGGCGGAAGATTAATTTTCAGAAGGACTAGAAAGTTTTTAAAAATATATTAATTATTTCTCTGGAATGCGTATCATTTTGATCTCATAACTCTTGTTGGAACAAAAAGAAAACCAATGGAATTTCCTTAAAAATGACGGATGTGAGAATATCGTAATTTTATACGAGTACATATTTCAGCTGCCAGATTTAAATAAAACAAAAGTTGAACTAGCAGAATCCTCATTTTGTTATTTTTGAAGTGTCCGTACAACAATGGAGTTATTGTATAAAACTGTTATTCTGAAAAAAAAAAAAACAAAAAACGCATAAGTACTGCAGAACCGTTGTCTGAATCCGAGTTTCCGAATAGTTAGTAAAATTCCCATTCACTCATCGGGATGTTTGAATGGATATATGATAATCATGCCGCAGGTTTTCCCTCCAAGGCATGAAACATAGGTCGATGATCACGTCCCGTATACGAATTTCTTTTCCCACTTATTTCAAAAAGATTGGCACAAAAATTATAACTAAAGCAGTGTACAAGATAACAAATGAACTGTACAAATATATCAGATTTTGATATCATAGAAGCACCAGAAATAAAACTATCGTCGTTGGCCTTTGTCATTTTACTTTACAGCAATTCGATTTTAAAAATATTCCACTAGCTTAACAACATTTTGGTCCTCGTCGCGATGCGTTTGAAAACTAGAAGCATCATTTTTCAATTCGGCTTATGAAATTTCGCATTTTGAGTAAATTTTCGGAGAAAAAATGCGCCTTTGACTTGTTTATGGAGCAACTTATATTTGAAAATATACGGTTTGTAATATTAATGAGGATCCATATTAATTAAGAAAAAATATTATACATGCATATATATATATGTATTACATGTGGCCGTGTTGCACATGTATGGAAGAGAGTATCAGCTATTGTAAGGAAGAAATGCCAAGGAGAATATTCTCAGTACCGAAATGACAGGGCGATTTATAGACCCTGAACATGGTTTACGATGTATGATGACAAAAGGATCACAGTTTCGACAGGGATCTCGGAAGGGTCAATGGTGGTTGGGACCAAGACTGAAGGTGCCGGTTTCAAGTCTGTGTTCCTTCCAATCAGAGATTATAGGAGGCGTGAGGGAGGCCAACCCAGGGAATTTAAAAAGAGAGCGGATCAGAAATCAGTGAAAGGCTAAACCTGCGAAAGGCTGCTGGGCAGCGGGAAGATCAGCTATCGAAATTTAGCGATTGGAGAAAAAAGGCTGCGGGGCAGAAATTTTCCTTCACTATTTTGGTGGAGGGGGCTTTACAATCCATTTGCAGACTCGTGCGAACGAGCCCAGCAGTCGACGGTCCCCAATATATGATATAACTATATTTGCAAAGGATATATCTTACAGATACAATAGAACGTGTGTAAATTCGGTGTTAATTATTTGTAAATAAAATGTAATTTTTTTAACTAAAGCTATAGCTACCCAGGAATTAAGTAAATTTGAGGTCACGACGTTACAACCTTCTCTTTCGAGAAATTAAAAAAAAAAAAAAAAAAAAAATGCAGTGTGGCAATCATTTATAAAATATTGCTAAAACCCTTAACATTTCGATATTTATTTAATGATAAACATCTTTTTTTGATTCTGATATTTTACCTACTTTAAAGAGTGGTTTATTTTAATTATAATTAATATTCTAAAATTCTATTATTAGATGTTTTCCAGACATTGAGCTTTGCAACTAATTTGGAGACTGTTGATGGAAATAAACATAATTTTTAAAATGAGAGTAAAATGGAATATAGTTCTAATTTAATCTGTAGATTTATAAGCTTATTTCACAGGTAGAAAGACAAATATTTGAATGTTTAGTATTAAAATAAAACTATCCAACAGAGCTATATTATGAATGATTAAAATTGAAACTTAAAAATCAAACAATATTAATGTCAAATGGAAGAGTAAGTTTTTAAAATTCAAAGAATAAATTATCAGAGCAAATTTTTAGAAAAGTTATATTTTCCTTTATAATTTTAATCAATTATAATTTTAAAAGATAAACTGTTTCATTTGACTCAACATCTTTGAATCAAAATTATTTTTATCTAGAATATTGTTTATTGAGAAAATTCAAAGAGTTGAATAATTCAGTACAAAATTCATTTTTAGAATTTTTAATGCACACATACGCTTTCATTCGATGAGAAATCGAAACTGACTTTTTTCAAGTGTAAGTTAAATATTGGTAAATTCTTTCAGTCTCACGATTATATATTTGCACTAGATACGATCCATTTATCGGTTCAAAATATCAATAAGAGAATATTTAAAATAATCCGTATTTTATTTTTAAATGCACTTTTTAGCATGCCCTTCAGTTTGTTTTTTCCCTGGCAGAAAAGAAAGTGCTAAAGTTTCCGCCTCTCTTTAATTAGCTTTGTTATGAAAAAAATATCTGATTGTGAGATGAAATAAATAATTTTAAAGTCACTCTAAAACTTTTTTTTATAGAAAGAGCTTTTCAGATTTTATTAGGAAACAACACAGTTAAATACCATACAGTGGAAATTCCAGAAGTTTATTTCAAAAATATGCATTACATTTTATTTGGAACGCCATATCATAGATAGCGATTGTAATAAAAAATAAGTATTTGTTTTTGCAGCTATATACCACCACCGAAATTTAGAGCGAAAATAAAAAAAATTTAAAAAACTCATTTTTTTCTGGTGTTTTTTTATGTTTGAATATTTAAAGTTTTTAAACTTAATTGAAGAGAGATGTAAAAACAACTTTCAAGTTTTTGCTTTAAGATTCTAGATGCAACGAATTTTCTGTTAAAAACCAAATATTACCAACGATAAATCAGGTAATCTAGGCCAATATATATATTTATGTAGAATTTTTTGTTGATAATTAGTGATACAAAATATTGCCTTTTAAAGATTATGATAATGATTTTTAAAAATGGTATAAGAATTTTAATATGACGAGTTATTATTTTCTAAAAATACTTATATTTTACAACAATTTTAAAATTACTAATACAACAATTTATGATTGAGTGTAGTGGACTATAATAAATTAAAAGCAAATGTGTGTGATATATAACAATTTCCAAAATATTAATTATTAAAAAGTGGACACAAAATGGGTGTTTTAAAAAAAACTAATCTCTACTCATTTTTTTCTGAATTTCTCTCGTTTCTTCAGTCCGGCACATTACTAGAGTTTTAAATAACATTGCATGTGAAACATTTTGTAAATTGGATGGAAAACCAAAACAATTCTTTATTAACAACGGAAAGAGATGCCGTCAAAGAAATAAAATGGTAAAACAATTCCTAAGTAATAGTTTCTTGATTGTGTTATACAATTATTAATATAGTAGTTGTGTTATACAATTCAACACACTCTCTATTTCATGGCTCATGTTAGAAATGGAATCTAAGCCGAATAAGGAATTGAACCATTGTCAAATTGCATTGAATTTGCTACACACCACCGCAATCAAGAGTAGAAAAATAATCCTCAAAGCAATAAAAACGCTCACGAAATAACCTTTCCATTATTTTTCCAGGAAAACAATTGTAAATTACAATACCGAAAAAACATATTAGATAAAGGAAAAACTACAACCCCCTCCCTAAATAAATTAGAAATAAAAGAACAGCTTTACTTCGGGAGATGAGTAGCCGGATGAACTGGGATTCGTAAAGAAGCCACTGAAGAATGAAAAAGAAAATATAATTATAAAGTATTATAAATATATGAGAAAAATATAACTCTCATGATCTCCAGCTAATAATCAATATTAATAGATTAGAGCGTAGGGTTTTTTGTAACGTAAAATATCTAATATATATGTCTTTATTCAACGCACAAAATACAAATGTTTACACAATCAAAGAGCCCTATTCAAAGTGATGGTTCTTGACAGGAAAACGAATTCAATATATATCTTGAATACTGCACGTTTCCTTTTTGCGCAGCAGAAATAATGCTAGTGCTTTATGCCGTATTTCACACATGTTGCACGGTTTTGTTCTTCGGTCCTGTCACACACAAGCCATTGAATACACCTTTTGTAGCATCGAACAACGGCTGCAAATGAGGATCGAATGCGAGGAAACACTCCATTTTGCATGAAAATTACTTTCTTAAGGACATTTCGTTCACGGGATATGAAATAGAAGACAAGACAAACTTCCAATAACTCCACATAAACTCGTATTATTGAATTCTGCATTCGTGTTTTTTAGCAGGATTTCCTACGGATGAAAAAAAGAAACCGATCGTGGAAACGTGGTCATCAGATCGATCAATATCTACATTTTAAGAAATTCAGAATAAATCGCTTGAAAAAATGAGAATTTATAGTCGTTAAGATTCGGCAATTTAGAGAAAGAGAAAGAAAGGGCTCGCACATGCTATGCTATGTCATCAATTTAGAGACTGTTTCCTAGAAAGTATTTGTCAGATTTTAGGAAACTAGGTGTGCTAGACAATATATTTCATAACCTTTTAGGTACTTATGGAGGAAAAATAGATTATTAACATTTCAGTTTACGTAAAATCCGGAGTATTACGTGCATTTTTAACACAAAAAATAAAACCGAAATTTACGGGTCATCGTTATACACCAGGTATAAAAATAAAAAGAGCTTTAAAAATAAAAAAAAGAGATGAGTGTAAAAACAAATTAAGGCTTCTGCATATATCGAAATACTGTTTATTTAAAAGAAATGACAATATGAATTGTGCTTCTAGAAGTATACTGCTTTTCAAAAACCTGGAAAAATACTTCAAATAAATGACTTCAAAACATAAAAACACTGCACACATACATTTCAGGTTTCAATGCAAAAAGAGAATGCACGTTATACGGCGAATATACCTAAAAATTTAAAAATGAAGCTTGAAAGTAAGAGTGCGCGTTTTAAGCTGGATTTTACGGCTTATAAATAGTTATATTGTAGACTTTGGGAAATGTTCTTCAAAAATAATACTTAATAAATAAATATACTTAGTTTATCTCATGATGTGCTTTATTCGTCATATCTTTATTGTGCTTCTAAGAGATTTCGTGCTTTGTTTTTCTCAATCTTAAATAGTTAAAACTCTGTTAACTTCTAGTTATTGTGTCATATAGATTTATAATTAGCCGTTACCCATCCGGTTCATTGGGTATTTCATGATGTTTATGATTGTATGTTGTTTCTAAGTTATTGGTATATAAGTGATTGTATTGAAAAGCATTCTTATAGCCTTCTTGCCCTTTCATTTAAAATGACAGGAATTTTTAAAATGAAAGTATATTTGTCATTTTCATCCTCGAATACTTTGCAGCAAAATACGCTCTTAGTGGATCTTTATTTAATGACAACAAAACATAGCTGCCAAATTTCAAATCTGTAGGTCTAATAGTTCAGAAAACAGGATTTTTTTTAAAAAAATCCGTTACACATTTGTATCCTTTTTCCTTCATCTTGGAAGTCGATTCCCACAAAACCCATTTTTAGTGTATTTCTGTTTAACAATAAAAACACGTTTGTTAAATTCTAAATCTGTAGGTGTATCAGTTCAAAAATAGGAACTTTTTTTAAATCTATAACGCCCTCTCAATCCCTATTTCGGAGTAAATTTCAGCAAAATCTGTTCTTAGCGGTTTCCTGCTCCATTATAGAAACATGTTTGCTAAATTTAATGTCTGCACATCTAATAGTTCTGGAATTCTCTTGATGAGCGAGTGAGTAAACCATTTTCCTCCTATATATAGCTAGATTACTTTAATTCTGCAGTATCACAGCAAAATTTTTGAAAACATAAAGAAGTACTAAATATAAGTGGAATTAGACACTAAAAAATCAAATTTACGAAGTTCATTCTTTCTAGGAAAATTAATTGGATAATGAGAATTCAGCTGGAATAAAAAATATCTGAGTTATTTAAATTCTAAGTTACGCTTGTATTCACTGATCCAAAGGTTCATTTGTCAATCAAGTTTTCAAACACAAATAGATTCGTTAGAACATTTTGCCCATTGCCATAAAATTTATTGATGTCATATATATCCATTCATAGAACTGGTGCTAATGAATAAATAATACAAGGAAATTTTCGATCACACAACACTTAATGAATACGTGATTGAATCAATAACAGTTTTAAATACTTTTACACATTACTCTATTAGGAAACAAAGACAGAAATATGATCAGGGTTAATATTTTTAATCACCATAATTTGTAAACAAATATAATGATGGAGTGAACAAATAAATATAAGGAATATCGCCTAAAATTTATTTGTGGTTTTTTTTTTCTTCATATGTATTAGACATTATGAGCAAATTCAAGAATATTTTAACTACTTTTTGACAAGATTATCATTTAAAAAATGAAGGACATTTTGCACCGTACAATGAATCATTTTTTTAAGTTAATAATTTTCCATTGAAATATCCAGTATATTGAATATTTACGAGTTTTGTACATTATATTTGATTCATTTTATAACCCATATTTACAAAATACTTGGCTTTTGCGAAGATTCTGCGCTTAATATTCCTTATACTAAATTGCTGAGTACTTTTTTTTTTTTTGAAAATTTGATGTTTATGAGGGTAATAATTCGATGAAAAGCACAATCTCGTAAGCAATTAATGAAATCATATCTTATACGTTTTATAATTCGCTGGTCTAATGAAGTTTTTTTTTGTTGTTGTTAAGTTATGTAGGTTCTAGGTATATTTTAAAAGCGTGAATGAATTGATCCTTAATTATTTAATTTCATTAAATTCTGATGTTAGGGAACATGTTATTATTTTAAAAGCTCAATTCAAAGGTTACTCAAAAATGTTTCTTGAAGTTATTATCTGACACATATGGTATGCGATTTTCTTAAAATCTCTATAGCAAATTGTATATATAAATGCTTATTGTTGTTTATACCGAAATGCGAATGATATTTTTAGAAGCTAATACAATCTTTTTAGATATATAAAATGAAAGACATATATGGTGATCGTATGTAAAAAATATTTTATTTAAGGAAATTTTTGAAAAATAAAATTGCGTAATGAAAAAAGTTGCCACTTATACAAAATAGAAGAATAATTAATTGGCTTTACACACATTAGCCCATAATAAAAAATGATATTTATTACAAGAAAATCTCAAATATAGAATAATTTTATACGTTTTAACTTCAAAATATTTATAGTAAGATTAATATTTAGAACATGTACCAGTTTAGATGAAATGACCCGAGGTTAGAGGTTTCAAATCATTACTCTAAACATGCGAAACAAGGGAATTTTATTATTATCATTATTTAAATCAAGAACATCATTGCTCAGTTAATTATTTATATTGCTTCAAACTAATAAATCTTATGAGAAATATCTCTGTACAGAAACCGCAATGACAAGGATGTGTATTGGTTTCATGATTAAAGGTAATATTATAACTAAACAACCATAATCCTTGGATTAATCTCATCTAATTAGTGTTTATCACAAAAACAAAAATAATTGGAGACATAGCTTATATCTTATATTCGACGTGATCACGGACATACATTTGAAAAGGAAAGGAATTTGGGGATTATAAATTACTAATACTTCTATTGTCTGTCTGGTTTTTTTTCTCTGTGTGGTGAGTCATGTAATTATATAAACGTTGATGAAGAAACTAATGCAAATGATAAAGAAAGTTATTAATTAGAGGAAATAATTTACGAAATATCTAATAGCAATGATATAACAAAAATGTATTATGAATTTTGAAAAACAGTTACGTTACAAAACTAGAAATTTGACATGAGTTCCTTACTATAATTGAGAGAACAAATATAGACTACGTGTTCTTTTTACCTATCTTGTTACGTATTATATATTGGTTTAATATAGATTTTTATAATGTCCTTTCTTAAGAATTTTTTTGCTTTGTCTAATCTTAAAATGTACCAATTTAAATAATTTGATAGTTTGGAGAAATTCTGTCTCGATATTTATTATTCGTTTTTAAATTTTTTATTACCCAATACTATTCATATATTAATTGTACTATAACCTCCTATGTATATGTTCCGATAAATATGTTCAAGGAATAAATTTTTTCTGAGATTTTTACGTTTCCCCAATTTCATCAACAATCGTTAAAGGAAAAAAGTAATAAATTTCCTTAAATAAAAATTTTCCTGTTTTTGTTGCCTTTTTTCCTGTCTTGCTATAAAGGCCATATATTCCTTACTTTCAAAAAAATTTATACAATTTCCTTACAAAAAATATTGCTTGTCAACAGTAGCGCACACATGAATTTTTCAAGGGAAGGGGGTCCGGGGTTAAAAGTTCACCATTCTTGTATCATGCTATTTTTGATTTTGTCGATTTTCAGGAACAAAAAAGAGTAAAAAACTAATTATTGAATAAATAATTAGTATTAATTTATAAAATTAATCATTAATAACAAATATTTAATTAAACTTTACGTATTATATACTTAGAATTATAACCAATCGGAAAAAAATCAAGGGCTTTGGGGGGGTCCAGACCCCCAGGTCCCCCCCTTTGTGTGCGCCACTGCTTGTCAATATTCTGATAGTATTCAAATGTTTTTCTAGATTATTTTAGTGGGAAGGTATTACATGTGTGAATATACATTCACACAAATTTCCATTCGATATCCTCCTAATATCTTGAATCCTTTTATCTCGAATATTTATTTAACATCTTGACGTATTCTAATTATTTTATAATCATATAAATAATTAAATTAGGATCGAATATGTGACACTATATTTACGTAGTTAGAAATTCTTCTTATTCGTTTTATTTAAGTAATCCTTCCCCCATCTAAAATATAATGTGATGTTTTTTAAAGTAAGTGGTTCGCTAACTATAATGTATTTCCCTAAGATTACGTGAAAGACTCAACGATAAGCCAGTTCTCGAGTGAAAAGTACTTTCCCTATCAAAATATTTGTCCTATATAATATAACTATTATAATTATATATTTTAAGTCTGGATTATACTTTTTGCCGTGGTCAAAAAGAGTTCAATGGATCTCATAATTTAATGCGTACATTGAGCAGAAAGTTTCAGAACCATTGCGCTTTATATTACTTAAATATTTTTCTCTTTCTCTCTCTGTCTCTTTGATCCTTATGTATTATATAGCCTAAAACGCACAATAAGTTTGTCGATAATTTATAATATTAATTCATAATATTATAAATTATCAACAATTATTAATATTGTTGTAAATATCCCGCATGATTAAAATATCGAATCGCATGGAACACAAAAGGAATTTATAAATCTTTGAAGCTATTGTTCAATTTTTGATTTCTTCACTTTTTATTTTTTCACTTACTACCGCACTTGTACATTAATCAAAGGCGCGACAGCACCCATATAGACAAATCTATTTTTGTTGAGAGAATTGAAAAAAAAAAAAACCGTAAATAAATTAATGTGTAAATAAGTGTTAATTTGCAGTGATAGAAACTGATAATAAATTATCATTTTTATAAATTTTTATTGGCTTATATCATACATTACATAAATGAAAATTCCATGTTATGTAAGCGAAAATACATTCATAGGAAACTTTCATTTATATTTATTACTATACTAATATAATACAAGATTTGTAACATTTTCTGAATATTATTTTTATTTTAAGTATGCGTGTATTATTTATACATTTTCAGTATCAAGTAATTTAATTTTTCACATAAAATTGTTCCAGATTTTAAACTTTTTTAACGAGATAATTTTTAGTCATCTTTTTTTCGGAAAATAATTTGATTGCACAATACTCATTAGTTCAAGAACTGCTCCAGAAGTTTCTCACCAATTTCTTCTTTTTTCTTTTTAAAATATGGTTTGTATAAATATGTCTTCCTTCCTTCCTCAGTAGCTCGACAGCCCAGGGTGGGCCTTGGCCTTCTCAAGAAGCCTTTTCCAGGCCAACCTTCTTCCTGCTAGTGTTCTCCAATTCTTAGTTCTCAAAAATAGGGGATCTTTATCTCGGCCATCAATCCATCTTAGATTTGGCCTGCCCTTTCTTCGTGTGTCAATCATAAATATGTCTAGAAGCTTAATATTTCGTCACAAGAAAATACCCACAACGAAAGCGAGTTCATTTGTATGCTTTTCACGATGTAAAATTTTAAAAAAGAAAACGATAGCACAGTATAACTACTTACATAAGGTTCATTAATCACGCACCTATATGTATATATAGCAGTCTATTACTTTTTATTTCAATTCAATTCATCAAATTATAGAATGATTTCAAAGTCAGCAGTAATGATAGTTCTTAAAAGATTAAAAGTGCACAGTTACAAATTTCAAAAAATAGAAAATTAATTACGTAAAAAAGAATTACGTAACTATAAAAAAAGGTAATTTATTATAATGCGATTTTCGTTATTTTTATATGAATTTTCCGTAACAGGAATTAGATTAAAAATTACATTTATTACTTATTGTTTATAGAACTGCTAGAATTAATAAATGGAAATTTAATGCTAATTTCTGCACAGCACACACACACGTTAGCACTAAGAACTCGTTTCTATAGAAATACGGATTTATTTACGTTTCAATAATGTGTTGAATAAAAGAAAATTGATTTGAAAAATATCTAATAAATTGTTTGAGAAAAATTTTATTGCTATTTTTTTCGATTTCTACTGTTCTAAAATTCTCTTAATTCTTTTACTTTTATATAACAAATATCCGGAATTAGAGAGAATAAGTTTGTTTTATTAATGCTTGCAAGATAGTTAAGATACGTAGAATATATATATATATATATATAGTAATAACTTCTTTCTCTTTAAAATTGTTTTGTTTGAATACTTCTTGATAATATTATAATAACTCTATATGTATTAAAATTTCAAATATACACACGCACAAGCAGTGAAAGTACACTTTACATTTTATCAATAAATGAGACAAAAATTTACAATTTAGTATTCCTTTTATCAAAACAGATATTATTTATGTAATCTATAGAATTTGTGAAGATAATTACAAAATTTAAATTCAAATTAATACACTTAAAAAATAAGCAGAACTTTCTAGCTCATCAAAAGTGAAGAACATAACTGAAAACACAGTGATTAAAATATAAAAATAAAATGTAGTCCCTATTTTATGACTAGTCCTCTGTTTCTGATAATATCTTAGAGCTTATTTAGCAAGGAATTCCCCGATTTCCCCGTTGTTTGAAAATAAATTTTGTTCCGCTCTATAAGACGAAACCTTTTCAGATGGTCCACGTTATGTACACCGTATTTTCTTTCGTGTGTAAAATGTTCGAAAGGATTTAAATTAGGGGATTGAGCTAGATATTTGAGAATGTGTGGCGTATGATAGAGCAGCCAGCCACAAATGGACAATGCATGTCGTATGTTTGGGATCATAGTACTGTTTGAAGTAGAAGTTTTAACATAAATGAAGCTTAAGGACGCTTTTTTAAGATTATACTTAAAGATATTCAAATAACCATGCTTGCTCATTATGCTATTCATTGAACTGTAGTTACCGATACCAGCATCTGACATACTTTTGTATGGGGCTGTCATGTTTTTTTCTATTGATAAACATTTCTTTTTTTTCGTACCTCAGAGTTTTCAGTTTCCTTCAAATTAAATACCTTCCATTGCAATGAACCGAGTTGGATTAACTTCGGTAAACAATTTATTTCACCAAAAATGCATTCTCTATACCGAAATGCTCTCTTGAAAAAACTATCCTTTCCTTTTGATTAGTTTGGTGTGATATATAATTTTCTTCTGGTTTCTATCTGTTTAATCTACTCGATGAAGAACTCTGTGGATCTGTGAAACATTTGTTCAAGTCTTCTTTGCGCATTGAAGTGAAAATAATTGTAGGTCTTTAAATTTGCTTTAAAAAATATTGACAACTTTTCTCTTTTCTCTACAAATCAGCTCGTTTGGGCGGACACATTTTGGTGTATTTATCCCACTGTCAGACAATTGGAAATTTTTATCATAATTTTTACTGTGTATTGACTTTTATTCACTATTTCACCAATTTCTTTTTCATTGGTTTATAATGATCACAATGACAGATAATTATTTTTCTTTCTTCAATCGTATTTTCTATACGCCATTTCACAAATTTGCTGAAGTAAGCAAAAATATATAATCAAACTTTCCTCCCTACTTCAGATACACATCTAACTATTACACGTCTCTGATTTCTCTGATTTATTTGTATAGAATGGTGCAATATATCTTATTTTGCTTTAAACTCAACACGGTGTTTTCACTTTTGTCCTTCATTTTGTGTTTTATTAGACTGTGGATGAGAACACGCATTTAATTTTTAAATATAAGATATCACTTTAAATTTCAGAGGCAAGTAATCCATTCAGAGACTGAGAGGTTGGTATTTTGGAATGATCCGAGAAAGGTGCAGAATCATTGAAAGAAATTCTAGTGATTACCTTTAATTTTCAGCCTGTAGGAATTGTTAAAATATACTATCCTGCATACAAGTAAAAAAAAAAAAACTTTACTTCATTTAAGTTTCAATAACTAAAAAAGGAGGTGGGATAAAATGAATTTATTAGCTTATGTTTCATAATACATATGCACTATACATTCAATTAAAAATGTTTATATATGAATAACAACAAAAAATTGAAAAAAAAAAAAACATTTTTCATTAAAATCCTTGTTTCTGAGTTGAATCTCTTAATGATTTCTTTTTCTTTGATTTTTTCTGAGCTCGGAGTATTATTTTTAAATTAAAAATTAAAGTACATACGAATATTTAAAAAGTTATGTTTTAGTAGTATTCATGTATAAATAATGCAATAGTGTCGATTTAGTAGTAATAATGCAACACAAATTTATATATTTATATCACAAATGAGAACAATAATAAAAAGGCAGAAAGTCCTATTCAATATTATGGTTACAAATTGGCAACAAGGTGCGATTTTCAGTTCAATCAACTACTTCAAGCTCAAAGATTAACACATTACATCATACATGCGTATCTGAAAATTGAAGGAGCGCGTTTGAATTAGAACTATACAAAATGCATGAAAATTACAGCTTTACAATTTGTGCAATGAGTATGAACAGTTGAATACTTCGTAGGGGTGATACCGGGGCAAGATGAAGGGTGGAGCAAGATAACGAATGTCTTAATTTTTCCGTTTTCTGCTAAGTAGCAGGATCAACCGTACACTATTGGCTCTCCTATTGGCCGTTCGTTAAAAATAGTATAGAGAAGCTGAAATTGCCATTTTTGTGTTAGTTGTGAAGCTTTGATTGTTTACAGCTGCCCCGATATAACTTTTATGCATGTGTAATTGATTGATTGATTGAATATTAACGTCGCACTGTTTAGCTACACGAGGGCTTTTGGCGACGGACCACGTAATTTTGAACCATGGTCAAGTGACGTGGACGACACCTGAGCTGGCACCCCCTCTCCTAACTACCACACCACACCAACGGGAGGACGTTTCAGCTCTCGACAGATTTAGCGTGCATTGCTGCCCTACACGGCGGGTTTTTAGTGGTATGGGACTCGAACTCGTGACATGGCAAGCCACGATCCGATACCCATACCACTCGGCTACCGCGGCCTATGCATGTGTAAATAAGCTCTGCTAGAGATACAGGCAGGATATATCATTTATCTTTAATATTTATGAGTAACAATTTAAATAATACGCATTACCACGAATAAATATCAATTAATCGACTTCCTTCATGGAAATGGAAACGAATATTTTTAAACAGGCAGTCCGGGGCAGGATGACGAATTCGTCATCTTGCCCCGTGTTTTGGAATTTATTAAACTAACTATGTTGTCTATTCTATTAAATCCTGTAACACTAATTTGCCTGTGTTTTTGTCCGCTCGACCTTGCGCTTCTCTCTCTTCTGGAGCTAAGGGGAGCATCGAATCGGGGAATGTGTCGTTCGAAAGAGGGCAACCAGAGAAAGGCATCTTTGCCATCCGCTAACAACTTTATGGTCACTCATTCAGGATAAACTATCATAGACAAAAATATTGGAGAGCGTTTGAGCACCGCTTACTTAAGAGCAGCTACAGTTCGAAATGCCGTTAAAGAGTTTAAAAAAATGTACGATTGTGACTCATAATCCTCTTGTGTTTAGTGAACATGACTTTGCTGCTTCATAAGCTACTGACCATGATGTTGTTGGCGATGAAACTGAGAAAAATAGTGCTAATCCTCAGACCCTGATAGTAGAAAACCAAAATTTAATTCCTCCAGAAGAACCAGAACTTATGGCAAATGCTGATTACGATGCACTAAAGAAGTCTGTTAGTGCTTTTTATTTCAAACCACTGCCTAAAGCAACACAATGTGAGAGAAAAAAAAAAGAAAAAGCAAAAAAGGGAATTTAAGCATTCTTACAAGCACACCCATCAAAGAAATGTTAGAGCAAAGGAAAAAACAGAACAGGAAACTTTAAAAAAAAAGAGAGAAGAGAAGCCTGTGAAGCTAAAAAGGGAGTAAAAAAACTCAAACTTTCCTGTAGACCTCTATAAAATCCAAGCCAAACAGTCCAGTTGCATCAACTTCAAAGGATGGTGTTATAACATGTCCTGCTTGTGAAGAGGAATATTGTGACCCTCCAACAGAGGAATGGATCCAGTGTTGTGAATGCCAAGAGTGGCGGCATGAGGAATGTTCCAATTATGAAAACAGCATTTTTATTTGTGACTATTGTTAACTGCACAACTAAACACTTCAAAACATTATGTTACAATGCATTATGCTTAGTCTGATACTTTGTAAGATGTAAAAACACAGTTATCATTTGTTAAACCATGTAACATATTCAAAAGATAAAATCTGTTCAACCTTTCTCAGAGCTGTCATCTTGTCCCAAGGCCAAAGTCATCTTGCCCCAATGCTGGGGCAAGATGACAGTTTGTTAAGGTTCTGAAAAAATAAAATTATCTTACGTTTTTTTTTATTTGAAAAATTAAATGTTTATGTATTTAATACTACAAAGGACCACTAAATACTTCATGTAAAAATAATTTTTTTATCCTTAAAAATAAATTAATAAACAACAAAATTTGTTAACATCGTCACATCTTGGCCCGGTCTCGCCTACAACGAGGGTTGTTCCACCGTTAAGTAGACAGGGGGTTACTTCTCTCCCTAGTATTATTAATAAATAAATTATTGAGCAACCAATGTCTATATCATTCTTGTACAAAGTAAAAAATTTTCTGGTACAGTAGAACAAAAGAATATCTTTGTGTAATGCAGAGGTTCCCAAACTTTTTTGTCTCGTATATCCCTTGCCATGTTTTTCGGTTTGGGGTAGACCCCTGGTTAATTAATATTGAATTTTTGCAAATTTATCAACTTAAATATCTTTTTGATAGCTGGTACTATTACTCCTACTTTAAAAGAATTAAATTTCTAGCTGTAATGAAGTATAGTGTTTAAAATTTGAAAAGCACATGTTAATTAATTAAATTAAAAGTTAGTTATTGAATAAAATTGTTATAAATAGAATAACTAAACAATAAACAAATGATTTTAATGTGAGAAATGAATCTGGTGCAACAATATCAAATTTTCAACATTTGGTATCACAATCTTATCAGGTTTAACCTTAAATCTTCCCTGTTAGTAATGTCAATTCTTTCTTTCTTTCTTTTTATGTTTTGGAGGCTGGCAACCACGCTGAAACTCCTTCACACTAGGAAAAGTAATTAAATATATATATATATATATTTCCTCACGATATTCTATAATTCGGAACAAATAACAGGTTCGACTTTTTAAAGCCAAAATTGCTGACATCCGTTTTTAAACTTTAAAATCTTCGCTAGTGCTTATTACGATCAGTTCCTATTGTAATGTCACAGGCCCCCCCCCCCCAAGTTCATTGCGTAGTGTGGTTTTACCATAGCCAAAGCATTCTCACACCTGGTTTCTAAATCTGAAGAAAAGACATTTAAATGTTGAACGTAGGTTAAAACGTCCTGATAATTTGAGAAAATCCAGTATTACACTTCTTATCTGAACTCTGAAGAGAAACGCTAAAATGGTTCTTGTTTTAACAAAATTTATGATGTCCCCTTGTAAGAGCAAATTATCCTCATTAAATTTAGTAAATTTTAAAATTAAAGCCACGATCTAGTTTGATAAGAGCCATTATCACACACATATATAAATCCCCCTTAAGCCTCATGGACCTTCAAATTATATTTTTGCTGACGTGGACCTCTTGCAGGTCATCATAGACCCCCGGGGGTCAATATAGACCACTTTGGAAATCACTGGTATAATGCATAAAAAGAAAAGAAAGCTTAACCTATGTTTTTATTTAAGAATAATGTAATTTGTACATTATTTTTCAGCCATAATTTAACAATCGTAAAATTTAAGCTGTAATTGTTTTGTAGTTATAAATACTATTGAAAATAACTATTAAAATACTTTTATATATATAATTATTTTTTAATGATTTGAAATAATTCTATATTTTATGACTGGGTAATTTTTTTGATTGGTAAAGTTTATTGAATGTAGCATAATCTATACCACTCTCTCTCTAAGCTTGGAAAGTTATGCGTTTATATATTTTAAAAATAATTAAATTATTCTGTTGTTTTCCTTGCAAGCGTTGCTCGAATCATATTTTCGAACTTGGTGTTTAAATCATAGCTACGAAATAAATATTGCGTTCTATTTATCAATGTAATATTAGCGTTACACTCTGCCTTGAAGGTAATTTAAATTATAAGCAAACTTGCAGGTAGTCAAGTTATCTTGAAACCCTTTGATTTTACGAAATACTCAAAAGATTACTTTCTTCATCCTATTGAAACACTGATAGCATTTACATGGATATCCCTGAGATTATCGGTCCCTTATATCAAATATGTGGATTTAATCCAATCATACATAAAATTTTCTGAGTTACTAATTTATTAAATTTTAAGTACGAAACAAATTGCTGTGAAATTCTGTGTAAGACAAAATTTTCAATGTTAGATGATCCCATATGTTAGAGGAAATATTAAATGAGATGTAATAGATTGGAAGAAGAATAAACAAGAGGAATAAAAAAAATATCAAATTCAACTTGAATGATTTAATAATCAATTAAAACATTTCATTTGAAAAGGTAAGAATTTACTGTGAGATTTGATTATTTAAAATTATGCGTCTCATTAGAGCTATTGCTCAGTAGTTCAGATAATTCTAGAAGTCGATGATTTATCAATGATAGTTATTAAGCCTCTTTATCGAAAATCAATTAACAAAGGAAGAGTGGAGTAAATGTCGACATGTTTGTATTTCAGTAGCAATAGCAAAATACGTAAATCATTAAATAAATTCATTTCCATTTTATATGAGTTATACTGAACAGGTTTTACAATTATATTTTAGTAGGCTTTTTATGAAACAGAAAACAAGGAGAATTCTGTTTTGTTTTTAGCACAAAAAACATTTCATACTCCTCTTTTCCAAGGACACAAAGCAGATAAAACTATTTCTGATGATACGTTTATAATTGACAGTGATTATTAACTGCAATTAATGGCAACCTTTATTTCATATATAATTTTTTTCCAATCCAAAATCGAAGCCTTTTCAAGGGCGACACCCTTGCCTAGCATGCCTCAAAACACTGGACAGGACTCCATGTATGAAAGTTGCGAGAGGTGGAGCCATTTCACAAAGACCACACCATCTGGCCGTTACTTTTGCAGCATCAAAGGATAACCCCGCCCTTTTAGCTCCGCCTCTTCTTTGATTGATGGACAGCTACCATCAATCACATGCTCGACAACCATTCTTGGTCTTTGGTTTCCTTCCCCCATCACTGTCGCTAACAAATGTGACGGGGGCTGAAATTTATAAGGGAATCCTGTCACACAACTTATCTTTGCCGTGTAAACGAAGCAAACCTCCTTTTGTAGATTTTTTTTTTTAGTTTTGGTCTTTTTAAAAATTTATTTATGCCGCATTATTATTCCTCTGCAACCGCAACCTGTTCCCTATTTTCTTTCTCTTCCTCTTATATTACGAAGCGGGCTACTGTTTTCTATATGAGTTCGTAGCCAGGATTTTGACGCGATTTATAACCGCGCTTTGGCCTTTCTTTGCCATTATACGAGTGTTATGTTTTGTCGGTATTCTTCATTCTAGTGGTATGATAAGGTGGAGTAACTCAGCAGTTTCCTAACATGATTTTTTCAGTAGTTTTTTGTTTAAAAGTTGCGTAGTTTGGCTTGAGGTTTCTTATGCATGCATTGTTTAAACAACGTTTTTGTAGCATTCAAATAATGAAAAAATTTAATTATATAAAATCATTCAAAATATAAAACATTCAATATAATATTAAATATAAATTCAAATATTAAAATATTCCAAATCTTAACATAAAGTTTACAATTTCTCACAGTTGGTATTGATTTTCTTAAGTTTTGTTGGTATAGGAATTGATAATGTTCTGTCTTACATTTGTAATGTACATTTTTTTTTCGTAGTCTCGAAATAGAATGCGACTTTTATGAAAATCAAATTTAAAAAAAGAAAAAAATCGGAAATATGTTTTTAAAAATTAAATCCACAAGTATGTAAAATTATTTTGATTTTTCTTAAGAAACTTTCTTTTGTTTATTTTCCAATCAAAATATTTATTGAATAAAATATATTAATTTAATATATTTATTAAGCCATTTAATGACTGATTTAAAACTCGTAATTCTAATTTTTTTAAAAAAAATAACAAATGTAAGACATTGAACCAAATAAAATATGAAGTCAAATTGTCACTTATTTTAAATAAACACAATTGGATTTCCAAATATATTTCACAATTTCAAATTGAGCTACCTACGAAAGTTTTTTTAATTAACATTCCTTTTTAAAACTTCTTTTGGATCATATGAAAGCTCAATGGATGTGCTAGGAGTTCTATTAAATTGATGTTTAAGATTCATTTGATTCACAATAGATTGAAAAAATATTAACAACTCATTATAAATAAAAGGAATCGTTATTCTTTAAATACTTAACTCAGAGTAGAACAATCGCACTTTGATGAGTTCTATTTGTAAGGTCTTAACGTCGTAAAAATGTTTTGGATAATAAGATACAAAAGTGAAATATGTTTTATAGTATTAATTTTAAGATTTATTAAATTCTGTGGGTATGTAAAATGATATATTAAAATAAAAGAAAAAGTTAAAAATCTATATATGTGTTGCACGTATATATAACATAATTGATGTCCCATAAATTCGTTATTCATTGAATTCGACCATCAAAACTTCACAGTTGACAAATCTCAATTATCAGATGAAATTTATATTTAAGGTATCCGACTACGTTCGGAACCGTGATTTTGCAAAAGCGTATAAATGGATAATATT
>BMAV01018997.1:113247-132486 GCA_019973955.1 Trichonephila inaurata madagascariensis
TATGACTCAGTAAAACAGATATTCATAAATTATTTTTTTCATGTTAAATTGCCAATTTTTATTTCCATTTTTCCTTATCAGAAATGTTCAATACCTAAGTGGTTTATTTACACACATTTTTATTTTAACATAATTTACATTTGTTCTTCAACATTTTGAAAGAAAAATTGCACTCTCTACTAAATTTTTATAAATTTTTATAATTTTTTTTTTAAATTTGTTTAGTTAACATTTTTGTTCCATATTACACGAAATAATAACGATTAAATTTTTGTAAACAAAGCGAGAGAATTCCATTTTCTTAAAAAAATATTTACTAATTGCAACTTGCCGCCATGGGTTTAATGTAAAAGTACGTATAATCATTAAGAGTTTCTACCTATTATAGATCCAGAAAAATTTTCATTCGATTCTAAAACAATTACTGTATTTACATAGATCCAGAATTCTTCCTGCTTTCAAAAATCAATCGAATACAAGAATTTATTAAACAGTAAATTCCTTTACTAAAATTTCTGGCTGAAAATTACAAAATTATGTTTTTTAATAAGTATCGTTCTATCCGGTGGGAAAACTCTTCATTTCGGTAAAATTGTTCGTATAAAATTTCTTATAAATTATTTCCAAAAATAAGAAAATCCATTATAAAATATTTCTCAGTTAAATATTCTTCAAAGATCGATTTATCAACTATGTAATTGCTGTTACAAATGTGATAGGATAATAAAGAAAAGTTAAATAAAAACTAATTAATTTAATGTATGAGAAACTTTTAAAAAGTTAAATGGTTGTACATCACCATCCCCCCCCCTCCTTTAAGATTATCGTAGCCCTGGACACTAATTAATGGTTTAAATCACGAGGGGTTTTCTTGAAACAAAAGACTGTTAAGAAAATTTTTAGTGTTTTTTTGATAATGGTAAGTTAATGTAGGTCAAACAATGATTTCTGCTAGAAAAGGAATATATGAATTGAATTAAAGTGACGTATAAATGTAGTTAGGAACATAAAGAAGTTTGTGTAGTAAAATTCCTAAGATAATGAGTTTATTTAATATAAATAATATAAAAATAATTTCGGGAAATATGAAAATGTTCCTACCCAATACATCTCTTAGCAGGGAAATTTCGTCCTATTGCGATATTTATATCGTAAACCCTAAAAAGGTTACGTTAAAAATTTGATATATTTTATGTTTTATACGAGTATGTATACAAAATTATTTTTAATAAAAAAACTTTAGACTAAATTGCGAATTACATATTCTGAGCGATATTGCTGTATGTATAGTAAGCTTTTTGTTCTCTTCATTTGATTGTTATATCACACTAATAAATAATTTTGGAAATATATGTATGTGTGAGAGTCAGTAGCGCACACAAAAAATTTTCAAGGGGGGGAGGGGAGAGTCCAGGGTCAAAAGTCCACCATTTTGGTATCATGCTCCAATATGCCGCACAACATATCTTTTGATTTTGTCGATTTTCGGGAGCAAAAACAATACAAAATTAATTATTGAATAAATAATTAGCATTAATTAATAAAAATTAATTATTAATAACAAATACATAATTAAATTTTACATAATATATACATAGGATTATAACCACTCGAAAAAAACTCGAGGGCTATGAGGGGTGTCTGGACCCCTAGGACACCCCCTTGTGTGAGCCACTGGTGAGAGTGTGTTATTATTAAAACTTTCTTTCACAACTCGACAAGTATATTTTCTTAATTCATATTGAGGAAAAAAAATGAAGCAATGCAAATGATTCTTTTTTTTTTTGTTTCGAAAGCACATTTAAAAGTCATACATAGAGAAAATGTCAACTAAATCTAAAAAGTTATCTTTAGAGTACTGGCATTGCTAGTTCTGCATCAAAATTTCTTTGGGTCCCTGTTTGGGGGGACTGTAGTTACACATGTTGGAGCCCCTGTAGCTGGGGGCCCCGTATCATTTATACATTGGTAGCTACTCCCCTGCTTTAAAGTCTCTATTGAAAAATTTTCGGTTAAATTCAGTATCATAGTTGATAAAAACGTTATTTTTTTATTAAAAATTCTACAATTGCTTGAGAATATCAGTTACACCATACATTTTTTGCTACGAAATTTTTAATCCGGTTCCTAAGCAAATAGTTTTATGGGCCTTTTTTCTAAAGGCATATGTGGTTCTAGGGGATCACTGAATAAAAAAAACAAACTGGTGAGGTTATATTGCACGTGCTTCCACCGGCGGCACGTACCCAGCCCACAAATCAATACTACAGCTTAAAAAAATCTTTTGCGGAATCCCCTAAACTGTTCATTTAGCAGCCTCATACCAAAGGCCATCGTCGACAATCCATCTTCTTGCGGCGACCCCCACGTCCATCCCTTCTCAAAAAGAACGTCCCCCCTTGGATAAAAGATCTCTGAAACGATTGCGCTAGGAACCATATAGTCAAGATGGTACTTCCTCGGGCTAAAACATAAGGGAATATCTGACAGGCTGGAAGCATCGTGGAAGAGCCAAGCCCATATCTTCTCTTCTTCTTTCTGACTATTTTTTCCTTTCTTTTTCTTTTTGCTTTTCTTTCTCTCTTTTTTTTCTTATCTAACCATCCTTTTTCTCGATCCGCGACAACTGAGGAGTGCCCCTTAACGGGCGACTGCAATGGCCGTAGAAACTATTAGGGCCCGTGTATGATTGTACCGATGCTTACGGACACGCTGTTATTAAGATTATGACAAATGGCCGATAATGGGAACTGGCCCAAGGGGACAAAATGCGGCATGGAGAATCTTCTCTCCCATACTTTCCTTTCTTCCCCCAAACATAAATATCTTTACCTTTTTTTTTTCACTTCTTTTTTATTTTTTTGCGCAGGTGTCGCGTACAGTGAAATGTATACCTCTCAACTCCTGTGATGATGGCTGGTCATTATGGGTTGGTAGGGCAAAGTCCTCACGTTTCGGGCTTCATCGGTCTTAGGGAGGACACTGCTACCAATTCGTTTTGGATTCCACGAAATTAAAAAAAAAAATTAAAGTTTTTTTTTTTGAGTTTCTTTTCTCGGAATAGGATTAATTGCATGTCATGTTTATGTTTCAAATTCGGCAATGGTGTTTAAAAGATTTGTATGACAATAATATAAACAATCATCTAGATCGTTCAGATTATTTTTTTTTCAATAAGATGTAGCGTGATCACCTTATCTAACAAAAAGTAATTGCTAAAAAGCTAAATAAGCAGTAAAGTCAGAGAACTAAGAACACTCGCGTTAAAGATCTAATTGTATCTTTCAAAACATCTGCTATGAAGTAACGATTAATTGAATGATATTTAAAAAAAAAACGCCTTTGCTCACTATGAAAGACAGTTTTAAAAAATGTCATTTACGGCACAAATTGTTAATATGTTACACTAGTAATCAGAGATTGATTAATGAGTCATTAAGTCGGAGAATGATATTTAATGATGTCCTAATTAAGAAAATTTTCCCAGAGTGTAATTAGGTAAAAATAAATTTAACACCTCATTTTGACTAATATCAAATACTTAGAAGAACGATGGTTTAGTGTTTGAGAGGCATTTGATCTACTGAATGTATAAACATTTGAGATAAAATAAATTATACACATAGAAGAATAGTTCCACAAATGACAATAAAGTACTTTTATAAACAATCTAAGAAGATATAAATGCACTAAACAGACAAATAAATGGGATACTTAAAAATTTTAATAGCTTTAAAAGTACTTCTATAAATTAAAAAAAAACATTGACACATGTGTTACTTAATTATGTACAACGAAATGAGAAAACTTTCATCAAAAATAGCTATCTTGTAATGGAAATTCATCATTTGGCATCAATTCCTAATAATAAGCTGAATAAGTTTTTTTTCCTTAAAACTTTCCCAAGAAAGCAGTTTCATTTCAGAAAAAGTCATTATTGCATTGGATATGACGAATTTCGTAAAAAATACAGGTCTTGAATATATATAACCTTATACTCTCTTTCTTTAAAAAAAACAATGTAAGATATTTTTTAAAGTTGATAAGATATTTAAATAAAAGTACATTAATGAAAAGTAAAATCCAAACGTACATATTAATGTAATGTGCATGTATGTAATACCTAGAAATCTACTATTTGTTTCTTTTTATTTTATTATTAACTTACTCTGAGCTGACACGTATCACTTACTTCGTTATTCCTAGATTTATGTTGTGCATTTTTTAAATATTATGCGTGCTTTTTGCTATTTCCCAAACATGATGTTCTTTATCAATAAGGGCCTGATTTAGACATTCCTTTCTGAAACAATATTTTAAAGTTAATTTCCATTTTGTTTATTTAACGAGCCATGTTTTTTCGATCGCGGGTAACATTCGCAGTGGAATAAGCATAGACCAGTCAAACCACAGTTGGTTCATAGAATGACCGATGGCAGGAAGGGTGAAAAAACGCCTACTCTTTCTGTACGTCATCCAAGATTCCTGTTTGTGTGTGGGTTGACTGTCTTTCTATTCCTCTATGAGAGATCATTAAATTTGGAAATTTTATGTGGTAGGCTAGAGGTTCGCCAAGGGTAATTGATATCTTGCTTAATAGTCTGGGCTTAACATATTCATTTCTAATAATGTTTTGTAGTACATAGATAAATGTATCTCTTCAATAGTAATTTATGACCATTAACTTATATCAAATATAAAATTATTCAATTATAATTTTACATAAGCTTGAAATTAAGTTGAGGAAATGATCAAACATCTAGCTTTTTTATTTTAGCAGTTGATTAATGGTGCTTGATATTTTTATATTTCTCATAAAGAGTTCATTTCAAATTTCTTAAATATCAATGATATTTTAATAATCACATTTATTTTGAAGCAACATGATTGAGATATCGGGGAATTCTTAATAATGAGCTACAGTTAGAATTTTTCTTGCTTTTAATTCGTAATATTTGAAAATAGAATAAGTTGTTTTCTTTTTTCCAAACAGATTATTTAACCAATTATGTTGTTTCCTTATTTTTGAAAAAATAAAAAAAATAAAAATAAAAAAAAAAAAAAAAACGTTTAAATAATTGCCAAATATTATTTTTGATTTTGGTGAATTTAGCAGCTTATATTGCCAAACTATAAATTTTTATATCAAACTTAGTAGTTTTTCGATATGAAAAACTTTTATTGTGCGTGCTCTCTCCTCTACAAATTAAAATTTTAAAAAAATGAAGCACTCCCACAAAGAAGCAATTCGATTATTTCGAAATTCAATATGAAAATTCCGTTATAACAAGGAGGGAAATGATTAAATTTTCAAAATTAAACGTGTGGAATGCATTTACTACTGCATTATATAAAGCAAGTAACAAGTGCGGGTGGTTTATATTTTCTTGTTGGCATTGCAGCTCACAAAACTATAATGTTGCTACAATGTTGTCGAAGGCCCTATAGCCAGTTGGACGATTTCGAACGTAGTCACAGTTGAAATACGTAAATCATGGCAAGCCATGACCATCACCTACTCCATATAAACTTGGCTGTTCAAAGATACTAGACACCTTTGGTTGAAAACTCTGGAAGATTAAGGTGCACGAATATGAGCCAAGATCGGATGATTGGGTGACAGGTCTGAAGTTCCAGACTGACATCATTGTTCACCATTTGCTATTCAACGTGCTACAATCTCTTCCATATAATCTTACCTGTGATCCTTCCAACATCTCTTGGCGTTTAGCTCTAACGGGATTACACTTACAGCGACCCTTAAGGTCTCGCTGCGTTAAGTCCCCTACATCAGTAGATTCATTTAAAATGATGTCGTAGCCAATAATCATGGCAGTCAGCAGTTGCGTGAATACAAGGCAAGATTGGGTGGTTGAGTGACAGACCCGCATTTTTCCTTAACAGCTTCATTGTCTATTATTCAACATGTCACAGCCTTTTCCATTCCACTGTTGTGAGATGGTGGTACTTACTATTATCTCGCGGCTCTTAATTGTGGCAGGGATTAGGTTCATAGTAGTGGTGTACTTGACAATCACCATGGTTATCAGCAGATTGGCATCACATAGTATTCAGTGATTGATCCCGTTTCAATCTTGGAGCAGATGAGAATCGGCTTCGTGTGTGGAAGGGCCAGGATCAACGGTTCCAATCAGTTTTTATCTTTCAGAGACACACAGCCATCATCTTTGGTGTGGTGGCATAGAGTACTTTCTTATACGAGAGCAAGTTGTCTTAAGTGATCTCGTGTACAACTTTAATATATAATTATTTATTGATAACATCTTGATGCTGGTTCCGCTACCCTTCATGGCACGTTATCCTAGGGCTCTTTTCCAAGAAGATAATGATATTCTCATTCGGCTGTCATTTATTTGGACTGCCTCCATTCTGTTGATATTCTTCCTCGACCAGGCAAGATCACCAAACCTTTCACCAATCGAACACATATTGTGCATGGTAAGCTAGCAGATTTGGACTTGATGTGATAGACTTGCAACAACAATTGATGAATGCCTTGCAGAAAGTATCGCAAGATGGGATTATTTACATCGAAGTATACGAGCATGCAGTACTGCCGGAAATCGCCAACTGCTATTTTAATCTTCAATACGTAATTTCTAGGCATTAAGAGGTCTTATGACGGAATTTTCAATCATTTTATTATCCATGTAGGAGCTGAGCACATATGCTTGCGCCATAAGACAACACACTCACTCATTCCATGCGGTTAATTTTCAATATAGAAGCAGTCTCTCTCTTTTTTAAAGTGCTTCGGTCTTTAGAGTGAGCGGAAAAGTTTAGCTTAAAAATACGATTCGATTTTTTTCTTTTAAAAAAAGAAGAGTTCGGAGAATTTAGCATTAGAGTCTACTTTTCATTTTTAAAACTAATTTTAAAAGGCTATTTAAAATTTAAATATGTGAAGACAATACGCATATAAGAAATAAAATAAATTCAAATTATACTTGTAATTTTAAACACATATTTGTTTAACTACGCTCCTCTATTTAGATATGTGTCTTAAAAGAGAGCTTAACATTTATTATATATTTAATTTATGAAATATTCCTTTTTTAAAAAACTATAACTTTTGTTTCACTATGATTGGAAGATGATGCGGTTTTATATTAATTTTTGTTGCAAAAAACACATTATAGATTATTTTCAATGGATGTCTCCTTTTTTTCATACACAATAATTTTTATTCAAATATAACCATTTCTTCTGAAATATCATCATGAAGTCAACTAATGCTTTAAATTATTCTAGAAAATAATCTAATTGTGGGGCCATTACAAGGATGAATGCTTTGATATCAGCCGGAGAAGAGAGCTATAAATTCTTTGCTCTATTAATAAAAATCCCCTCACAGATGATGTTTTCAAACTCGAGAAATAATATAATCAACATTTTTCTCGAAATAATGACTTGGACTACTCATGCTTTTTGTCACTTGTCTCGTCCAGCTACTGACTGCTGGTATTATACTCTGACCTTCATTTTCAGACCATTCAAAGATACAATTTTTGTTTACAGTAAGCTGTAAGGTTCTTATTTCTGAGTTTTTTTACTCGATTCTTTTCTAGTTCTCGATATAACTACAAGGAGTAAATTACAATTTATTATTATTATTATATTATTATCATTTTTTTTTTTTATTTTCTCGTACTCGACAGTACAGTTGTTTCTTTTTTCCTTCACATCCCATATCTTTGATTAATATATTTTTCCTTTCATAATTGTTACTATCATCCTTTACAAGACTCAACGTATTGAATATCAAAGATCTTTATCAGCTGCAACCTAGTCTGTTTCCGTGTATCGCATCCAAATTTCCATTGGTCATTCAGCAATGTCTATTACCGTTTGAAGGACAATCTGAACCAGGACTTAATTGGATATATGACTTATATTGCAAACATTTTGCAAACATTATGTTAGGGCTTGGTTAGGGCTTGTTAGGATTATCTTATTAAACAACGTACTATGGCTGTCTTTGACCGATATCAAAGAATTTGAACCAAACTGAGAATACGTTTTCGGGAGGAGAAAATTTAAACAAATTTTATATAGTTTTTGTGAAGTTATGTACATCAATTTATCAAGAAGCATTTTTAAAATTAAGAAATATCCCATTGACATAAAATGCTTAACTTAAACGTGTTAAATTTTAAATTACTTTAACACATTACAGAGAAAACAATATTTTATTTTAAACTGGTTTAGAGAAATAAATGAACTCAGAAATAAAATACGATCCTCTTTATAGGACAATAAAATCGAGGTATAATATTAGTATTGGAATATTTTGATTTCGTGCCATGTGTTTTTTATTGTTATGTCAAAACAGCCTTAAGAAGATATGTTACCATTACATCATTACTCGTCAAACATTTTCCGTTTCCCCAAATCCCTCCCGGATAAGGCATTCCTCTTTAATGGGGGGGAGAGGGAAGGCCTCCGCCAAGTTTTCAAAAATCTCCACCCACCTTAAAAAAATCACCTTCTTGGAGTGGATAAACATCAGGTAAAGCTCGAAAAGCCGCTGCTGACAGCCAACGGTCACTTGTTTACCGTTCAATCACGCATCGGTCTCTCTTACCATCGACCTTTAATCTGGGGTGTACCCCCAATGACGCAAAACCCCTACTTAACGACCCGCCGAGCCATATACGCAAGGACTCATGTTGAAGGTCCATTATCTGATTTTGTTCTTCCTCACACACACATAGTTGCAGTAGCCGACCGCACCTCTGGCATTGTAGAGAGAGACAGGAAGGTTAAACCGCCTACCTGGGCACTCAAATTATAGGGTCTAGAAAAGTCACATAAGTCTCCCCGCCCTGTGGCCTTCATACAGTACTTCACGCCAACTTCAAAGTGGTACAAGACCCCTTGTTTTGTGTTCGTGCCTCAAAATGCCCCCTTCCTTGTTTGTTGACTTGGCTATTTAAAAAAAAAAAATGTTTCAGGCAATTGGGTGTGAGTTATACCTCATATTTTTTAATTATCAACAGCTGAAAATGCCCAACTATTTTTACTTAAAAATATAATTTAGTTTTTCTTTTACTTTCTATACTAAATCTATATATCATCTTTAGAAAAAAAAATTAGGTAAAACAGTATCTCATCAGAATTATTAAATCTCTATTGATACTTATTAGCAGTAAGATAGCTTTTTAAAAGACTGAAGTACATAGATTGAATAGTTATGTCACAAACGACCTTGTTAGGTAAATTTAAATAATACTTTTAATATTCTAATTACCTTCAAATGTTATATATAATTGATACGAAAATTGTACATATGAGCACAATATTAGTTCACACAAGTACCCATCACCAAAACCTCAAAAAACAAATAGAAGAAAAAAATGTAAAATGAACATAAAAAGAAGAAAAATAGAAAAGATACCTTCAAAAATGGCAATTAAAAGATTCATTAAAAAAACTGATCAGATTCTTCTTATAGGACAAACTTCATCTTGAACAATTTTCAAGTGTTGATATAACTTTTTGTAAATCGTCATCAGAAAAAACAGATTAATATTCGAAACTATTTTATTTCACCTCTCTTTATATAAGCTTTTTTTTAAGTTCATTAAAAAGTTTTTAAAAAGGAATTTTTACATGGAATCATTTTTTTTGTTGAAGGGCGGGTCTTTTTAAACTTCAATACACGTAATACTCGATTATAATGATATCGTTTCAAGTTGTCTAAGAGTATGACAGATATAACTTAGGCGATTTTGATAAATAACCTTCATTTGCATAAATCTAGATTGCTCTGAAAATGGTAGAATCTCTTTAAACTGACTACTAAAAGTGCAGGAATAAATTGATCAATTTACAGAGAAGGAGTCAATATATGAAAATACACTCTATAACAAAAAAACCGACGCACCAAGAAGGATTTATCGGGTTGAATAAATTTTTTTTTCGTAGGGAAAAGACATTTGTACCGAACATGCTAATGATTAAAATTTAGTGTCAATGAATGAATAGTGGAGGCTACAGCGCATCGGTGATGGTCAAAATTTCTGTTGCATTGCGATTCACGATATCTTTCAACGACTGAAAAAATGCATCGCCGCAGGATTCGAGCTCATTACGAACAACTGTCAGAGTTTGAAATAGGTCGAATCATTGAATTGAAAGAGGCAGTTGGGCAAATCGGGGAATCGCTCGTCATATGGGTCGAAGCGATGCTGCCATTAGAAGATGCTGGCAAGAATGGATGGACAATGGCAAATTTCAACGTCATGATGGTAGTGAGCGACTTAGGGTCACAGCAAATTTGGAGTACAGCTTGATTGTGATATCAGCTGTCACAGCGACTGATTTATCGTTATCAACCATCAGACGTTCGACCCACACACGAGTGTCCTCCATGACCATTCATAGACGGCTCATAAAGCGAAATTTACGATCGCACCGACCGCTACGCCACCTGCCACTCACGCCTGCCCACTGTCGAGTTGGAATCCTGCTGACTGGGGACGTATAGTGTTTAGTGATGGATCCCCTTCCAACTGTGTCCTGACGATCATCGAAGACGTGTCTGGAGACTTCCAGGGCTGCGTCCCACACAGACCCTCAATCAGGAGCTATGGTCTGGGGTGCCATTCCTTTTGACCGCCGGAACCCTTTGGTCTTCATTAAAGACACATTTACATCACAGCGATACGTCGACGACATTCTAAAAAGCTTTTTTTGCTCCTTTTCCTTTTTGCAGTCCCTTTGGCCCTTTTTTTCCAGCAAGATAATGCCAGAACACATATGGCACATGTTCCCAATGAACTGTTTAAACCCTTGCAAAATTTCCCTTGGCCAGCCAGATCATCAGATTTCTCTCCAATCGAGCATTTCTGGGATATGATGGAAAAGCGACTGCATCTATCAGGGAATTTTGATGACCTGGCCCGACAATTGGAACAAATTTGGCAAGAAATACCACAGACCATCAGAATGCTTTATCACTCTGTGCCACGTCATGTGGCTGCTTGCATCCAGGCTAGAGATGGATGAACACCTTATTGAGCTCATTACTTTGTAGCTACATAACTTTGAAATAAATCATTCAATCTTTCTGAAATTTTAATCATTTTCTATCCTGTTCATAATCTTTCTACTCACCAATTTTTGTCTCTATCGGACAAATCATTCTTGTTGCTTGTTGTTTTTTGTTATAGAGTGTATATTTATACTTTGTTTTTCTGAATAGAATTAGAGGATATTCGATAGTGCAGTTTTACAATAATCCAGTAAATAGCACAAAATCCAGAATCAATACATTCACTTATTTAAACAATATTTATCATAAAAGGAAGATATGCAAATATCGATTTATTTCTCATTCTTATGAATATTGGAAACTATATTATTATTTCTGATTATGCTATTCAACATGTTTCCACGCATTTTTTTTTTAATAATAAAAATTTTTTTATAAAAATACCAGTTTCACACACAAGACGTTCTAAATATATTTAAGTTTAAATGGGAATTCAGATAATTTTTAAGTATACAATTTTTTTTAAGCTTTAATGTTAGTAACTGAAGGATACTTCCCCAATTCGCGCGAATTTGCCTCTTTAACATTAAAAAAAGGTCTTCGACTCATGATAACCAAATCAATAGATATGTTAAAGCTAATCTAACACATATCAGTGAAAAAAAATTATAATCAAAAAATAAAATAAAAATAGCAGTCTCTATCTTTTGGAGTCAAGTACAGAAATTAATATTATATATATTAAATAATGAATTGTTCAGATTATTACCTATATAGAGAAGGGATTAAAATAGATAACTTGATCTTCCATTGAATATAATACCAACTGAATCATACACATAAATGAGATTCTAGTTTCTAATCAAAGATAGTACGAATTAATTCAGAAGGCATCGTTCTTGCATATGGATCTTCATGCAGCCTTAAAGTGAAATACGCTACTTAGTGATAGAGTGATGATTATGCAGCCTTAGTGAGACTTCCTATCTTGCATATCAGTGAAATATGCTATAATTTCTTAAGCTGTTGTTTATGAAAGAAATAATTTAAGGAGTATTCATTTATATATAAACAGATAACCTTAGTTATCATTCTAAAATAAAATCAACTTATTAAGATTTTTTCTTTGCAAGTAGGATTGGCGAAGACTGTTCTTTAAAATGGGGTGTGGAGACTGGATAGGAAAGGCATGTGTCAGTTATCCCCTGACCTTTCTTTCGCGTGAGGGGTGTTTTGCACGTGGCAGATGTCTCACACCGATGATAAATAACCTTTAGATATTTATCGGCATTAATTATACGTTTCCATGTTATTGGGTTGAAATTTGTTCGACTTATCATTAACAGCTCGTTGGAGAATGTCAGAAAGGCAAGGACAGGAAGTAAGCTTTTGCAACACATTTTTGACACATCCCATTGCAGCCTGCTCTCATAGATTCTCATGAAAGTCATGTGATATTTTCCTTAGTAATACTTAGCAAATATATTATTTGTTAATTTTGAAATAATTTAAGAGAGCAAAAATTAAATACAACAGAAAATGCTGTAGAAATACATCAGATTTAACGTGCCAAAACGGGGGTCCTAAATCCCCCCCCCAAAGCCCTTGATTTTTTTCCGATTGATTCTAATTCTAAGTATATAGTACGTAAAATTTAATTAAGTATTTGTTATTAATGATTAATTTTATAAATTAACGCAAATTATTTATTCAAAAATTAGTTTTTTACTGAATATCAACAAAATATCCCAACTATATATCCCGAAAATCAACAAAATCAAAAGGAGCATGATACAAGAATGGTGAACTTTCGACCCCGGACCCCCCCTTCCCTCCCCCTTGAAAAATTCCTGTGTGCGCTACTGGATTATATTAATATTAATTTTACACTATATAGCCAAACTTCTCTGAAAAAGACCCTAGAAATAATGTAAATAACACAATTAGGGGGGGAGGAGGTCCTTTTTTTATAGTATTAAATTAATTCTGAAGAAAATATTAAAGATTTATGGAATGGTGATCCCTGTTTATAATAAACTATAAGAAATATATATATATAAAAAAATGCGTATTTCGGAAAGAGAAGATTTAGATGGGACTTGGCTTTTTTTAGCATATATGAATAAAATAATGCATTCAAGCACATTGTAAATTGTAGAAGAAATAAAAATGCATATTCCTTGGGCGAAGCAGTTCATTTTCTTTTTGAAGGTTTGAGCCATTTGAAAAGAATTGAAATTGAATAAAGATGGCATTTAGAAAGAATACAATGACTACTGGTGAAAGCTCTCGAAATTTTGAACCAATCAAGTGAAAAATATAACAGAATTTGTTTTCTATTCTCCAAGATTTACATCAATCCAACGGGAGGATTTTAAACCTGGACAAATTTAATGTTCATCAACGTCTCTACACGACGGGTCTTTAATGGCATCAAGACTCGAACGCACAACTTTACAAAATTAACGTCAGCCACGAGTTCGCGACCTTGACTACTTGACTACAGAGGCAAAGTGAAAGGACGAAACTTTTTCTATAAATTCTGACTTACATTGAAATTATACGAAAGTTTAACGTTACGCATGAAAAAAAGAACTTTCAAACACAGCTTATCTTAGAGTCAAAATTAACCGTACGAATCCGTATATGTGTGTGTGTGTGGAGTAATATTCATAGTTAACATACCATAAAAAGTTATCAGGTATAAAAAAGGATAGAAAGTAATTTTGTTTCTTTTAATCTGCGGATGCGCAATTATTATTCGAAAACGTCTTCATCCAGATGTTTGTAGTTCTTTCCCTTCAAAATAAAATTCTAAGAATATTTTAGGTATGTGAATGTTACTTTAAAAGCAAATCTGGCACTGCATTAAATACAACAAAATATCAAGGAGGAGGCTTCTACAGATTTCATAATGATTGTGAGTGAGTGAGAGAGTAAATGTTAAAATGTCGCACTCTTCAGCTACTCCATTGCTTTTGGTGACAAACCTTGCAATTTTGAACCCTGGTCAAGTGACGAGGATGGCACCTGAGCTGCCATCCCCTCTCCTAACTTCTACGCCACACCAACGGGTGGATGTCTAGCTGTCTCATTAAATTAAAATTGAAAACAACATGCTTCAGTTACTTTAAAATAATTTTCAAAGCAATCTACCTATTTTAATTGTGAATTTTTCATTTTGTTTTTATAATTCAATTTATTCAACAAATGACTAAATTTATCATAATCATTAATTGAGTACTATCCAATGAACTCCTTCAGAACTACCTCAAATTTCCATGGTATGACTTTTATGAGATGAGCGTTACAAGTTCGAGAAACGCTATTTGCTAGTTCTTCAGGTATGATGGCTAATTGATTAATTGCTTATTAAAGCGAAGCACTTTGAAGCTACTCGAGGGCTTTCGGCGACGGATCTTCTAATTTTGAAGCTCGGTCAAGCGATGAAAACGGCACATAATCTTGTACCCCCATCCTTTAAACTTCCGCATCATGCCAATGCTAGGAGTTTGAGCCTCGACAGATTTAACGTTCGTACATTAACCCTTCTACAAGACAGTCTTTAGGGGTCTCGAACTTATGACGTCACAGTAGCAATGTCGACTAAGAGTTCTCAATGATGACCGCTCGGTTACCGTGGCACTTCATAAACTTGATGCAATATGCTTAAGAGCTATACTCTCTTTCAGATTTCATGTACTGTTAAAAAAATTAGCCCAAACTCGTCTTCATGTTGTGAGCCTCTCCCCTCCCCCTTTTTTTTGCCGCAGGATTTAATTGTTCTTCATAAGGTTACAATATTTCTTTAAGGGACACGTATTCTCTGAGAAACCAAATGAATTATTATTACTTTTTTTGTAAATTACCGGAAAGGTATCATTTTGTAGAAAAATATACCGCAAACCTATTAGGATATAATAACACGCTCAGCCCCTGCTGATGGTGTTTAATTTAAGGTGTTCCTACTCCAGAGACTTGTGGCTGGAGTAATCGAGTCATGGGCTCGAATTCTGGTGCCACTGAACTCGTGTAGAGGCTGGCATATGATAGTGGAATTGAAGAGTGGAGTACCAGCTCAGGTCACGTCATCTACACTTGATCGAGGTTCAAAATTGCGAGGTTTGTCGCCAATAACCTTTGTGTTGCCTTAGAGGCCGACGTTAATAAAGAAGAATAAAGAAATATACTTCAGAGAGAAGCATACATCCTCATCAAAACTATTGGGGTAAAAAATAATGGAAGATTTTAAAAAAAGAAATGTGCTTAAAGGAAAATAGTTAAAAGAAACATTGAAAAATCTTATAGGCAATTTAATGGAATTTTAGAATGAAATTCTGAAATACAAGATCAAGCAAACTAGCTTGGTAAATAAAAATTAAAGAATACATAAGAAAGGTTGAGTGTGTAAACCTTCATTAAAGAGAGAAAGTACATTCTTTTTCGTATCGGGTGAGTGAGTGTATATTAACGTCACACTATTCAGCTACACGAGGGACGTTTGGCGATGAACCTTGTAATTTTGAACTCTGGTCGAAGACCCCCTCTCCTAACTTCCACCCAACTATAACGGGAGGACGTTTGAGTTCGACATATCCCCCTCTGCACTGCAGGTCTTCAGTGGTACTAAGTTCGAACTTATGACACGTCAGCCACGAAACCGTTACCTTGTCCACTAGACTACCGTAACCACTTTCTATATCGGAGGGGACTGTTAACGTTATAGCCTCTTACTATGTGCATAATAAATTCAGAAAAATATAATTCATACATAAGATCACGTTTTTAGTGTTATCTGTAATTACAATCTGCCCTTGTTCTGTCTGAAAATAATTTCTGATTCTCTACGTTGATGATTTGAAAGACATTGGAACTGCTTCTCTTTGCGTTTCCAATACAATTAACTTATCGCCATAGTAGCCGAGTGGTCATGGTCTCGAACTCATAGCCAATGTTACTTCTATCGAGTCTTGGGATCCAGTCGACTAAAGACTCGCCATGTAGAAGGATTGATACAAGTTAAATTTATCGAGGTTCAAGGTCCTCTCACTTCGGTCGGGCGGGGACGTTAGGAGAGTGACATGCCAGCTTAGGGGTCACCTTCTCTTGACTTTGGCTTAAAACTACAAAGTTCGTTGTCAACAACCCTTTTATTTCTATAGAGAGAGTTACTAAAAAAGAATCAAGGTGAGATGTTAATATGTAAACAAAAAATGCAATATGTGTGCGAACAATACATGGAGGAGTCTTTTGAGTCGGCCTTTGATTAAGACTGACAACAATCCGTTTTCCCCCTTACCTTCCCAGTTGTTGGAATCCCTTCTAACAAATCCACTCAAAATAAGTTAACGATACCGATTACGTCACGAATACAAAGCGGTGAGTCGATATCGTATGTATTCTCTCTTTTACAAGTTCTACCCTCACACTTTAAAATTTTTTCAGATTTCAATTCACAGTTCTTTCCACTAGGCTAATTCTTTGGTGGACACACTAGCATATTATATTGGACTTTCTAAGCTTCTTGAACATTAATATCAAACTAGATGCAGAATGTACAGGAAATTTTGTAAACACACACAGCGCATATGTTACACACCTATTATATTTACATAATTAATGATTTTTAGTTTTAAAATTTCTCTAGGGGAAAAAATGCTTCACTTTCTCTAAGGAGTTAGATTTTTCAATATCTTTTCTAAAAGAGCTCAGAGATTCTTATTTTAATTTTTACAATTAACTAATTTATATTTTTAGTTTATATTTATGGCATTTAAAGTGATTTTCATACCATTTTTAAAATTTGAATACGGCCTCTTTAGCAAAAACTACTATTTTAGTTCAAGTTGATAAAGCACCAAACGAAATTTAGAGCATGATTTATGTAAGCGTGAATTGTCAAGGGCAGAAGACATGGAGGTACTATAGCCACAAATGATTCATTATGCCTAAGAAAATTACTAAAAATTGGCACCCCTATTCAAAAAGCAGGAGGGAGGGCAATAATTACGGAAAATCCTTACCTTTTTTCCGAAGAGGTGCTAGCGTTTTGGATAACAACTGCAGCAACACCCATTTAACCATTTAAATGATTCAACGTACATCTAAGAAGCAGCCTCTAGATTTCTGTTCAAGAAACTCCACCCGAATTTTTTTTTCCCATCCAAGTACATTTGTCATATTGATCGTCCCAAAAAAGACACTAAACAATGCACGCCCCCCTTTGGTAGGAACAGTTCTAAATCATGAGTTGTCGTCGAGGTGTATATGGGAGCGCCCGCCCCAGGCTGGATTCGGAACTACTGTTGCTCCAAAAGGAACGTTACTGTAGGGAATTCGATGTGGTATTCTATCCATCTTACGCTCGGGGACGAAGGAAAAAATAAAATGATAAAACATAAGGGCAGATTCATCAGGCAACATTAATCTATGTCCTCCAATTAGAAAGAGAAGAGGTTCCTAGGTAACAGATACCCACATCGGTTGAAAAACAGATTCTGTTTGAGACAGGTGGGATTGTTGGGGTAAGTGAGATAGGAATTAATGTCGTTACATTTTCTTTTTCGCTATGGATAATTAGTCATATAATTTAATTTTAGAAATGTATTGAATACTGACATAACTTATAGGTGAACAGATTGATTATGTTTTTCTGTTAGCTTTGATAATTTTTTAAAAGTAATATTTGACTAATGGAAGAACTCTTGAACCCATGAAAGTATACAAATATTTTTAATTTCATTTCATTTTAAGTTATGATTTTTAAATTTGAATAACTGGCTCTTATTGTATCGGTTGTATTAATGTCAATAAATTTATGATAAGTTCTGAAGAAAAAAAATATTAAGGTATTCTGGGTTTTTTGTTGATTCGTTACGTTTTAAGAATTATATTTGAATGGTTTCATTTTTTTCGTTGTTGATGAAATTTTGTAAAAACTTTTAATCATGACTAGAAGTGTTTCAAGAGTTAACCAGTATTATTGAATACATTGTTATTTACAGTAATTTTCAAAATAGTATTGAGAAAAAAGAAACATAAAAAAAATTTTTTTGAAAGAAAATTTTTTTTTCTACTCTTGTCTAACCTGATGTCTATATAAAATTCAAATTGTTCAAAATCAAAATACAACAGTGTTAAATAATTATAAAACTGTAAACCTCTCGGGTTTTAATTGAAAGTAGAGATAAAAAAATCATTGGGGTATTTCAAAAACACGTGCTATAAATAGCCAATCCTGGCAGATTTAACTTCATAAAATGATTTATGTTTCATTTGAAACTCGGTTGATTGATTTTTTAATGACATCCCCCTCAGAAATAGAGTGAGTGAGAGTTATATTAACGCGTCGGACTTGAAAGTAACTCGAGTGCTATTGGTGACAGACCTCGTAGATTTGAACCTCGGTCAAGTGACGAGATCTCAGTTGGCACCTCTTCTTCTAGCTATCACACCACGCCAACGGAGGATTTTGAGCTCGATAGATTTAACGAACATTAGCCCACTCTACACGGCAAGTCAAGTGGCACCAGGTTTCGAACCCGTGACATGGCACACTCAGAAGCTACACTAAGGCTATTGGAGACAAAACTTATAATTATGAATAGTATTTAAGAGTGACCAAGGTGACAATTGAGCTAACACCCTACTCTCCTAGCTTCCACACCAAAGTGAAGACTTTGAGCCTCGAGTGATTTAACATGTATCAGCTTCTCTGCACAGCCGGGTTTTAGTAACACCAGAACTTGAACCCACGACTCAATAACACTCGCCACGAGTTCACGACTATGATCACTCGGCTACCGCTGTAAAAATTTGAAGCTGAGTGAGTGAATATTAACGTCGAGCTACACGAGGGTCTTTGGTGACGGACCTCGTAATTTTGAACCATGGTCAGGTTATGAGCTGGCACTCCCTACTCTTAACTTCTATGCCACACGAATGGGAGGATGTTTGAGTTCTCGACAGATTTAACGTGCATCGCTGCCCTACACGGCGTTGTCTTCAGTGGTACTGGGCTCGAACTTATGACGCACCAGTCACGAGTCTACCACGGCGTCAAATTTGAAGCTGAAAGTTTGGTGTTTGAGGATTGCACTGCTAACATGGATTGATCATATTGTGCCTTTTCCCCTGATTTAATCACAAGAACTTACATAACGTAATTGCTATTTAAAAATTTGATGTGAAAATAACAAATTAATATAAATAAAAAAAAAATT